>VDFB02098641.1:328778-371594 GCA_007258455.2 Sequoia sempervirens
AAATATTTAATAATAATTTCAGATCTAAAAATTAAAATTGTAATTATTATGCCAATTTCAATGAAAACACCAAAACTAGTCAACTAGTATTGCACAAAATGAAAAATAAATGTATGAGATCATCAAAGAACACAATAAAATTTATTGTATGATATAAAGAATTTGATACATAGGTATGAAATTCAAATTTACAACAGCAAGCCAACTATGGCTTCACACTCCAAAAATCACACAAATCCACTCAATAAAGGCAAAACAGGACTACCCAATTCACTCCAACTTCTCCAAATGAAATAGATTGCTAACCCAACTGAAAAATGAAACACAACTCAATAGAGGAAAAACAAGACTACCCAATTCATTGCAACTTCTCCAAATGAAACAGATTGCTAACCCAACTGAGAAATATGAATATTAGAACTATTACAAACATGAGAACAGCAACACAATTCTGTAGCAAATTACAAAATAAAATAATCATACAACTATGATGAAAAGCACTCAAAACCATACCCAAAGAACACCTAAAACCACACATGTAAAACTCCTGAGACCAAACTAGCAATACCTAACTTCTCCAATCTGATTAAAACCTCTAAAATTGATGAAACAAAACTCCTAAAATGACTTGCAATAACATGCAACAAGGAAAACTCCAAAAATCTCCACAAAAGAAAACTAGACAATCCTGCACACTAAAAATGAACAAACTCTTAAAACTATTGAAACAATTGAATTCTTTGAGCTCCATACAACCTTTGAATGAGGTTTCTCCTAGAGACCCCTGGAACCACTTCCCTTGAGTCTCAAATCTTCATGTTTTATCAGCCCTGAAGATTGGTCTTCACACATTTATCAGTCTCTAAAGAAACAAGTTGAAGCTCTGTCAAATATGCAAACAATAATGATAAAACTTAGAGCTAAAACCAATAATATATGAAACCAATTTCAAAAATCAAATTAGGCACCAAAATACCACTACCAAGGAAAATAAACTTTCCTTTTTCCAAATGTCTCCTAACTTCCACAAACTCCTCATGAGTTGCCAACTTACCAAAACTGCCAATTACCACTAAAAGTTGACAAACAGTCCATGTGAAGCTTCCAAATCTCCACTTGCCAAAATGAGGGAAGATATTTGAAATAAATATATTTTGGTGTTTAAATAATATTCTAATCTCAATCAAACCATCAAATTTATTATTATTTCCCAAACTGTCAAGTGATCCTAATTTGTTATTTTGGGATTGCAAACTTACTATTTTTAGTAAGTTGTTATTTTTAGAAAATACAAAAAAGGGACATGACACACCACCATCTAAAAATCATTAGAATTTTAAAACTTAAAAGGCTAAGAAGATATAGAAGAACCATAAGAATATGAATCATAATTGTGCTCATTAGAAGTAAGTTACTTTGATTCAATAGTCTTCATGTGAGCATACATATCCATAAAAGAAGCAAAACTATTATTCTATGCATTGCCTTGAATAGGTGACAATAATCCTTAAGAAATATTTAGTAACTTGTCATCACAAAGTTGATGTATTTTGCACAAAAGGATTGAAAACTAAAAAATAATCATCTATGCACTATTTTCTTCATTGGGATACTTAAAAAAATATGAAATAGAAATAGTTAGGACTATATTAAATTTTAAAAACTTAATACATGTTTTGGTTAACTCTGAAAAAGAATGGACAAATCAAGAAAATTGGTTGGGTGGAAAGGCTCCATCCTTAGCCATGCTAGTAAACTATAGCTCTTGTCTACTACTCTTCAAGGTATCCCTATCTACTTCCTCTCCATTTTCAAGATTCCCAGATATATTGCTGAGAAGTTTGAGAAAATTCAAAGGAATTTCCTCTGGTTTGGGACCAAGGAAAATAAGAAATTTTTTATGGTTAAATGGGACAAATTTTATCAACCTAAATGTTTTGGTGGGCTTGGGATTAGGACTATCTCTAATACCAATAAATCTTTAATGGTCAAATTGGGTTGGGACCATTTGAGGAATAGAAAGGATTGGTGCAAGATTATGAATGCTAAGTATCTTCAAAATAGACCTTTGATTGATTTCCTTTCAAAGGTTCACCCTTCGAGTTCCTTGGCCTGGAGTAGTATTTGTAGCTTGTAGGGTCTATTGAGGACTGGGATAAAATGGAAGATTGATAATGGTAATAAAATTAGATTCTGGGAGGACCCATGGTTACTTGACACCCCTCTAGAAAGCTTTGAATTTAGAAATCTTATGAGACTGGCATAGTGATTCTTTGGTGAACATATATTAGTGATTACCTCCTTGGCCCTCATGGTGCTAGGAAATGGAATGATTTTTCCCATTGATTACCTTTATCCCCTTATCTAAGCCTCTTTTCCAAGACCCTTTAGGAGTTTCTCTCCCTTACTAGGCTTCCTTCAACCAACATGGGGGATGAGTTCTTTTGGACTCACGATAAGCAGGGAGATCTTTTAGTTAAATCAGCTTACAATTTGCTGAGAGACCAAGGTGTTGTCCTTGATCTTTGGAAGAGGGTCTGGAATCGACACACGATCCCAAAATTTAACTTCTTTTGGTGGACTTCCCACCATAACAAAATTCTAACTCAAGACAATTTGAGGAAAAGGGGATTCCAAATTCCCAACATATGTTTTTTATGCAAGTGCAATGAAGAATCAATGGACCACTTGTTGTTACACTGCTTGTTTGTTGTTGGTGTGTGGGAACTAGCTATAAAATTTTTGGGAATTCAATGGACTATGTGTTAGGATATTAGATCCTTTATCTTGAGTTGGACTGGACCCTTTGTCCACCCTTTACCTTGTAAAATTTGGAACCAAGTTCCCCCCATTATTTGTTGGTGCTTATGGAAAGAGAGAAATAATAGGATTTTTAGGAACATTGAGATGATTCTAAAGGAGCTTTTTGGAATTGTTTCTTGGTTCATTGCGGAAAACATTTCGCTCTTCAATGGGAAAGCCTCGGATAAAGGTCCGACTAAGAAGGAAATTATTATGGCCAAAGCTTGGCATCATAACCTGGATGCAAGCTCCTATGACAACTCCAGATCCCTGGCTAGAAGACACACTATATGGAAGCCTCCAGACAGTGGTTAGTATAAACTTAATTTTGATGGGGTAGCTAAAGGCAACCCAGGCAGAGCTAGTATAGGAGGTGTTATCAAATATTGCAAAGGAAATTTTGTGGCTGGTTACTCTAGGGGGATTGGTATACATTCTTCTATGATTGCAGAGGCTAGAGCGTTGCTTAAGGGCTTATAGTTGGTTGTTTCTATGGGGATTGAGAACCTTCATATCGAAGATGATTCTAATTCTATTATTGATGTTGTTAACTTTGACAGATTATTGGGGTGGAGTACTAAATACATTCTAATAGACATAAGGCTCTTCATGTCTAAGTTGAATTTAAAGATTGCTACCCACATTTATCGGCAGGGAAATCAAGTGGCTAATGCCTTAGCCAAATCTGGAACGCATTAGAAATTTGCTAAGTGCTAGCGTAATTTTGGGAACCTACCACTAGGAATTCAAGGTCTAATCTTGAAGGAGCAAAACCCTTACTTGATCCATGATAATAACTAATAAAGTGTTTTGTTGGGTTTCTTGGGGGCTCCACATGCTTGTCTTATGGGCGATGTGGATGAGTGTTAATGTTGAGGTGGCCTACAAGTGGAAAATTTTGAATAATGAGGTGGAGTCCATTTTTAAAAGGGACATCATGAGAAATTATGGCGGGTACTCTGTGATTAAGGCCAAGCTGGGTCGTACCTTACATAATCTCCTTTTAGGGATTGTGCTAAGCCATAGTATTTTCAAGTTTTTTTTATTTTGATATTGATGTGACTAATAATTATGAAATCAAGCTCCTAATTGGCTCTATCCTTTCTACTATTTTGTCTCTACTTCTAAACGTTCGCTTCTTAGGTGTTTCTAAATTTGGCCCTATGGCCATCTTACCTTGGTTTCTATGCAAAAACAATGTGGAAGGCAAACCTTCCATTCCCATCATGTCTTGCTTACCTAGCCGCAAGTGTTTTAAGATCCTCATTTATGAATTCACAAAGATGTCTTTTAGGGGATTATCTCCTTAAGCGTGCAACTTTTACATTGCTTTGATTACACAAGGCTGCTTTGTTTGGCTTAAAATCCTAAATGTGGAGGTGAATTTTCACCTTACCATTTTTTCTAGCCTTTTGCTTTCATAGGTTTTCTGGTTATTTTGTGTGCAAAGTGACATTATGGGTGGTGATAGGGTGTGAACGAAGCCCAACAACTATGGAAAATTTTGCAAAGATCTGTTGGCGTGGCACATATATGTTGAAGGTAGTTTGGCTCCCTTGATGGAGAGTCTAGTGGGCCATGACCCTGATTTGTCTGTGCGGTTTGTTAACTCTTGGAAAGATCATCACATGACCTTGGGTAGTATTTACTTTGATGTGAATGAGGAAGTGATAGTGCAAGTGACAGGGCTTCTGTGTTCTAGTATGAAGTACTCGAAGCATACAATATCCCAAGATAATGAAAGTATGAACACATTTTTTATGGGGAATGAGAAGTCGATTCATAACCAGTCTAGGTTTGAGAGACAGGCTATTCCTCAACCTTGGAACCATGTCTTCCTCTCCCTTATGAAGTATGTGACTCTGGAAGGTAGATACAAAACCTACTACTTCTACCATTTCCCTCTTGTAAATCATCTCTGGAATAAAATTTTGTTAAGCTTTCCTTTCTTCCTTCTAATGGATTTAGAGATTTATGTTGGAAAATGCATGATGATACTCCTCCCTTGCCACTTCACCAAGGCCTCATTTTGAGGCTCTACCACTTCCATCTTGTGTTATGCCCACCCAAACCCATTTCTTATGTCCATATTGAGGAAATTGAGCCTCTCGTTGTGACCAATATATCCCCTGCCAAATCCAAAGGCCCCATTAGAAAAACCCATCTGGTCTCTATTGATACGCATAAGCCTAAACCCACTATTAAGAAGCTTAAGGGGAATGCAGGTGTTTCCCAGACTAGTGTTTGGCTAGTCTATGTGAGCTCAAGTCGACCCCTGCCAGGATTGTTTGCAAACCCACCTTGAAGAAGAAAGGTAAGGAGGAAGCGAAGGGTTTGATGGAGCCTCCGACTAGGGACAACATAGGTAAAAATGTGGTGGGAATGGATTTTAAGGGGGGCACAGTGGTCGCGGCTATAGTGGTGACTGGTGGTGATACCATTATCAGGTGATTTGGTAGGCTAGCTAAGAATAACAAGAAAGTGCAGGTTAAAGACTTGGATTTAGAAGAGGAGTGGTCTGACAGCAAAGATTGCAAGGAATAGGAGGAGTATGGGGATGAGGAGGAGGAGTATGTTAGAGGGCCCCACTCCATTCTTGATATTAGCAAAGTGTTGAAGGAGAACTCGGCTTCCTAGTCCTCGAACCCGTTGGATGTGCAGCGTGTTGATGTTGTGAAGATTGTAGATTATGGGGAGGAGCTTCGTGTGTTATAGGAAAGAATGGAAAAGTTGGACAAAAAATTATGTGGCTTGACCCATTTCACTGTCAAGCTAGTCCACTGTGTTACCAGCACCTTGTCAACGGTTATGAAGGATGAAATAGATAAGAAGAATGTTAAAGATCGCCAGGAATGGGTTGGGGATGATGTTAATTTCTTGTCTAAGAATTGGGAAAATTCCAATTAGTCTATTGTTGGTCCGCTTTTTTGTCTATCTGCTATTGGTCTGATGTGTTAGTTTTTTGGCTTAGTCTTTTGATGATTTTTGGTCTAGAACTTTATTGGCCCTTGTGGCTCTCTGTGTAAGGGTACACCACCCTGTAAATGATGCTTACCTTATCAAAAACTTAGCCAAAAAACTATCTTCATACACATAACATAATCATGCACTAGTGAAGGATCTCAAATGTGTATTAGCATCACCTTTTACCATTACTTGTTTCAAAATGAAGTGTTATAAAAATTCTAGGAAAAGGATGAGTAACGATCTAAATGCAATGGTGGATTTTGTGTCTCAATATATTCATCTTTGCTTTGACCATTAGGCATGGTATCAACCTTATGTGAGATAATGTGTATGTATTTTCAATAAGTGCACTTAAGGTAGTATTAGGGATGGTGATTTTAGGAACACAAAACATAAACATTGATAGGGTAAAGGATGATAAGGCGTAGGAATGGCCATGGTAGGAGGAATGAAATGTGGTATTTAATGAGATATAGAATGAGTATATGGCAAGGTTAGAGCTAGAAATAATAATGAAAAAAGAGGGAGAATATGGAGATTAGTATAGGAAGTGGGAGTGGTGAAGGGAATATTTAGAACATGGATGGTTGGAGAATAAGTAGGGATATCATGTAAGGTAAGTGAGGCATTATCAAGGTGGAAGAAGGAACAAGTACATAAATCTCAAGATGGGAAGTAGGCATAACAATAATATCCAATAAATAAGTTGGTGGTGCAAATAAAGGCATACCAAACTATGGAGTAAAACTAAATGGAGGTTAAAAAATGAAGTGGCTTGGATAGGGTGGGGAAAGGAAGATACACAATGCAAAGGACTAGAAGAGGTAATCATGGTAATAATACCTTCAAGCACTTTTAAATAAAATGGTTTATTAATCAACAAATAACAAAGTACCTCAATCAAATATGCAAGACTATCCATATCAAACAAACTAGCAAGCTTTTGTACTAAAAATTATTGCTGCAAATGATGAGATCATGATTAAAATTATCAAATTCAAGATGAATAGTAGTATCCATATTAATACCACCAAAAATACCATTCATAATGAATTAGACCATTTGAGGATTCAAACAAGGACTTCTTCTTAAGGTTGAGTAAAGACATGGATGAAATACTGCAAACAACTCACAAGACACTAAAGAATAAGTGATATAAAATAATTTAAGTAAGGTTTGATATAAAATTATTATAAATTTTAAATAGATTTAATAATCAAGATCTTTCTATGAGAGAGATAAGCTATAAAATTATAAATGAAATAACACAATTATAGACCTAAAATTCCAAGAGATGTGTAAATGTCAAGATGACAAGATTGTGCATTAGGAGCTCAAATAAAATATATAGAATAATAATTGCATGCATCAAGGTACATGTATGCCAAAGTATGCAAGAATATGAAAATACAAGCTAGGTAGTGGGTTTATATATAACTAAGGAGACGATAGAGGTGGAAAATCCAACCAATAGGAATTGACCACCAATAACCACCAATATTAAAGAAAGTGATGAAAAAGTAAATGCTCTGCCTTTTAAGGGTGGAGACAATTCATCACCTTATCTCCTAGTTATTAAATAATAAAATTGCTTTATTATCTTAAGAAAGCTTAATAAAAGATTAGGAAAATCCTAGGACTACGAGAAAATAACTTAACCCACTAAACCTACACCAACATCCCCCTTAAGCATAATTTAGGAGGATGTAAAAGATTATGGGTCCCAACAAATGAGGCCATGTTAAGTACCCATGTACAAATAAAATACCCCTAGAGAAGAACAAGCTTCCCACAAAAAGGAATTATGCCCCCCAAAATAAAGAGATAAATGAAGTGGAAGGACAAAGAAGCACCCCCCCAAATAGATCCAATGGTAGATGCTTGAAAATAGATGTATAAGATAGTCTACAACCGCCACCCCTTAGGAAGAAATACAACCAAATATGTATGCAAGCTATCTCCTTACTCCTAAAAGGAATATGTAGGAAGAAAACTCAAGATCTATGGAGTCTCTAAACTTGAATCAAGTGTCACCATGTGAATGTTGAAGGCTCTCACAATCAAATTAGGAAATCTAGGCCACACTTCTGAAAATGAAAACTCAAAATATCCTAGAGACTGATGTAGAACATAATCTAAAGACCTGAGTATCTCCTCTGAAGATGTCTCCTCGAAATGTTGATCCAAATTATCCACACTCATTCCAAACTAAAATAAATGATCATGTAGAGAATGAACTAGAGGCTCAAATTGTTCCATCACAATAACTAAAGAAAAATCAAAATTTTCAAAGAGAATATGAATACAATCAATATTGTCTCCCAAATCTACAATATGTGTCTCCATAAACAAGTTTGAAATACATGTCAAGAGAGATCATCCCAAAAAACTGAATCTAAAAGATAATGTATGTCCTACTACAAAGAATCACTAAAATCTTTCAAAGAAGAAACATTGGACTCTGAAGTAGCAACAATAGATGGAGGAGATAGAATGCAAGGTTTAAGAATTCGATCACTTGTGAGAATACCCAAGTTCAAGTAACTAAAATTTTCCTTAAAATTAAAGTCCACACTAGAAGTGTGATCATAATCCAAAGGATCAAAGCCATTATTTGGAAAAAAATCTAGAAAAGGAGTACAACTGAGATGCATGATCAACCACCCTAGTAGCAGCAATATCTTTTATCTCCAAATCTCTAATAATAACCTAATCAAGAGTAAATTCCACATTATCTCCTACTCCACTATGATTAATTTTATAGATGGAAAGAATATTATTGGACAAGTGAGGTATGCACAATACATCATTGAAAGTGTCATCCTTGATATCCAAACATCCCTTCCCAAATACTTTCATATATGTATTGTTACCCATCAAAATAGGTGGCATAACATAAGGATCAAAGAAAGAGAACATGGAATGCGAAGAAGCCATATGATGAGAAGCTCCAAAATCTAAAAGTCATCTTCATTATCTAATACTTGTAGAAGATCAAAGAGATTCTCCTTTATGTTTGTCTACACATCCTTTTTCCTTTTTTCGTAGTATATTCTTGGTTTGATGAAGATGGAGATTCATTGACCCCTTTATTGCTCTTCTAAAGAAGACGTGTGAGGTGGTAAATCTATTTCTTCATACATTTATGTTCACCATGGCCAAGTTTCTTATAATAAACACATTTTTCCTTCTCCTTCTTAGATTTGCCTTGATTTGAAGAATTTTTAGTGTCAACATTAGTAGAAAACAAAGATACATCTGAAGAATTCTATCCTTGGTTATTTTTTCTTATTTTATTTGCCATTATCTTTTTGATCTTTAGTGACCTAACTTGCAACCAAAGAATGAGACTCAGAAGATTTTATATTGCCCATTTGAACCAACTTGTCTTGTTCTTTTGTGCATTCATCAACAAACACATCAAGAGAAGGAATTGTGTTAGAAGCTCCTAAGGAACTTTTAGTGGCATAGAATGTAGAAACAAAGACTAAATAGTCTAGAACAAATTTAGAGAAAATACACGAGATCAATTGTTTGTTATCTTTCTCAATTCCACATTATTTCAATTGTAATCTTATGGCCTTTAGTTTGGTGAAGTAGTCTTATATTTGAAACACGGGAAAAGAGGGGGGGGGGTAAACAAAAATGTAATCAAGATGGATAACCTCTCTTTTCCTTAGTTATTTCATTCAACTATGCATAGATGAATATCAAAAAAAAAAACCTAACTGATATACCAATCAAAAGGAAAGTTTTAAGAGGGTAAAATGTTGTGTACCTATTGAAAAAAATTATTTTTTAGGCCTCACTGAGGACTCGTTCACCTAGTGGCGAATGGGTCCCTACTAGGGTTCTGGAAAATCAATTTCTGGGTTCTATTATTCAATGTCCACACTCCAAAATCCTAGGTGTTCAGCTCTCAAAATTTGGAAATAAATTTTGTAGAATACTTTCCATGATCTTGCAAGAAAGATGACAACTTTGACAACTTTTGCAACTTTTTTTCTCCAATTAATATTCAACCTAAAACCTACAATCACACATCAAAGAGGAGAAAAATGTTGATTGTTAGGGAATAGGGGTTTGTCCTGGTCAAACCCGATTTTGGTAATTAAACCTCGAAATGAAACAATGCACAAGGGAATGATGAATTAACAATGTAATGCCACAACTCACCAATCCTCAATTGAACCTTGGATTGCAACTATGAAACTTAGCATGAAATTGCCTCAATGAGAGTAGATCTTGATCAAGAACTTGACATAAGATGATGGCTTTGAACACTTGAACTTGATCACAAATGCTACCACATCACATTAGCTCAACAACTTGCATGACTTTGACATGATGAAATGGATCCTTGATAGCTGCAATAAACTTTAATAATCTTCCCTTGAATGCCTTATAAATACTCTTGAATGAGCTTATAAATGATCACTTGAATGCTCTTATAAATGCTCACTTTAATGCTCTTACGATAACTTCAATTTTTCTAGGATTTCTTAGATTACTTAGATGAAACTATGTGAAATAACCTTATATTTATACTTAAGATTAAATCTTGAAATTAAAATAACACAAGCTGACATCAGATCTAGGATTTGAAATCATTAAAATACTTCCAAAAACATATCCAAAGGGGGGTCCTTGGGTTAATTGAGGACCCTTTCTCCATAGGGTGAATGGGTCCTAGCATACTTAACTAGGAAAAAATTCAGGAAATATGAAATGTTATGTAAAAAGGGGGGTCCTAGGACCTAGTGAGGACCCATTTGCTAGGTGGCGAATGCGTCCTAGGTCACTAGCGTAGGAAAAATTCCTTGTAAAATTAAGTGTTTTGTAATATTATTTAAGAGTGTCAGGTTTTATACCTCATAAAATGCAATTATTTAGGCTTGGATATTAATTAAAGGGGCCAATTAACATCAATTCAACCTCAATTAATTAATAAAGCCATAGATTAGTGTGAAAGTGTAAAGATACACTTCACAACACCCTAAATGAGGCACCATTAAGTCCATTTTATCATTAACTATTCATTCCCAAATTAAGTATGAAAAGGGATACTTTTTTCTACACTACAATATTGTATGAAAACTTGAAGGACTTAACCTTATTAGCTCATTCTCTAATTGGTGACCTCTTAATTCATTTTTTGTACCAAAGAGTTTTTCCAATGTTTTCCAAACTTCATTTGGTGAAGACAAAGATTCAACATGAAAGAGAAAATAGTGAGATATAAACATACACAAGGTTCCAAATTCTTCATCACACTTATTAAACCATTTTGGATTTTTTCAATAAATAGTTAGTTTAGTTTCTAGTTCTATTGTTATCTTATGCAATCCATATGTTTTCAAGTAGAGTGTCATTTTATTTTTTCAATCAAAATAGTTATAGGGGGTATATACAAAAGTATGGGACACAAAAAAGATGCCACTTTATTTTTTATGTCTAAAATGAGCATCTGGAAAGTGCTAAATTTGGCACTCGTCAAATGTGAATGATATCATTTTTCTAATCCTCCTCTCACACTCTCTATCTCTCTCCCTCCCTCCCTCCCTCCCTCCCTCTCTCCCTCTTCTTCCCTCTCTACTTATCTTTATCTCTTCTTCTTCTCTCTACCTACCTCTCTCTCCATCACTCCCTACCCCTCTCTCTCTCTATATATATAACATCTCTATCACCTCTCTCCCTCCCTCCCTCCCTCCCTCTCCCTCCCTCTCTCCTTCCATCTCTACTTCTCTATCTCCCCCTCCCTCTCTCTACCTATCTCTCTCTTAGTTTCTCTCTCTCACCTCTCTCTCTCCATCCCTACCTTTGTCTTCATATCTCCTTCCCTCTCTACTCTCTATCTCACCTCTCAATCCATCCCTCCCTCCCTACCTTCCTCCCTCCTTCCCTTTCTCTCTCTCTACATACCCACATCTCCATCCATCTCTCCCTGCCTCTCTACTTCTCTCTATCTCCCCAAAGTTCATCTCTCTACCTACCTCTCCCTCATAAATCCCTATTGATATCTCTACCTACCTCTCTACCTTTATCTCCCCTCTCCCTCTCTCTACCTACCTCTCCCTCCATCACTCCCTCTATCTCTCTATCTCTCTTTCTCCCTCCCTCTCCCATCTTTCTATCTCTCTCCCTCCCTCTAATTACCCCTCCCTTTCTCTCTTTATTTCTCTCTATCTCATATCTCTCTCACCTCTCCCTCCCTCTCTCCCTCCCTCTCCCTCCCTCTCTCATTCCATATCTACCTACTTCTCTCTTACCTCTCTCTCTCTTCATCCATACATCTCCATCCATCTTTCCTTCCCTCTCTTCTTCTCTCTATCTCCCCTCTCCATCTCCCTACCACTCTATTTACCCACCTCTCTACCTCTATCTCCTCTCTTCCTCTCTCTACCTACCTCTCCTTCCATCACTCCCTACCACTCTCTCTTCTCTCTCTCCCTCCCCCCTCTTTCTATCTCTCCTCTTCATCTCTCTACCTCTCTCTCACCTCTCCCTTCCTAACTCTCCCTCTCTCTACCCCTCTCTCTCCCTTCCTACCTCTCCCTCCCTCTCTCCTTCCCCCCCTCTCTCTCCACTTCTCTCTAGCTCACCACTCTCTCCATATCTCTCTCTCTATCTCACCTCTCTCTCTCTCTACTTCTATCTATCTCACTTATCCATCTTTACCTCTCCCTCCCTCCCCTCTCTCCCTCTCCTACCCTCCCTCCTCTCTCCCTCTCCTACCCTCCCTCCTCTCTCCCTCTTCTCTCTCCCTCACTACCTCTCCCTCTATCTCTCCTCCCTTGCTACTTCTCTTTATCCCCCCATCTCTTTGCTACTCTCTCCATCCCTGTAATAACCCATTCAAAATTATTACTTAATTAATTATTATTGTAAATGACACATGAATATACTCCAAATTAAAAGACATAACTATTGGCTAAAGTCAATCATAGCTACACATGTCCATTTAAAATGAATCAAAGATTCTTATATTCACTTCAAAAGTTAAATTACAATATCAAGTTTGACTTGGATCCTAAGGCCACAAAGTTTTTACATTGTACACATTACATCAAGTACAAGAGTAAATTGCATCAATTACATCTTAGACTATAATAGTCTTGTGAAAAACTAAGGTTCTTCTCTAATGCTCACCTCCACTGGTGGGTGATAACATGGTTGAAGTGCTTTACCACCCAACCATGAAGCTTACGCTTCCCTAAAATTATTCTGACTTGAAGAATGCCCGACCTTGCACAAAATTTTTAGCAAGAGAACAATCTACAAGGTGGAATTTGGTGTGTGCCCATACATCAACATGCAATTCTATCTACAAGTTAGAAAAGAAAGTGCATGATCTATGCTAGGAATGGCAAAGAGTGAAATCACAGAGTTCATTCATACATACATAATGAACTATATTGCTTGGACAAGCATAATAAATGTGTTGCAACAACAACAAACAATATGTTCTAGTAAAGAAAACCTATACTCTTTGTAATCCATTTTGACACCCATCCCAAAAGGTAACTTTCTACTATACATCCCATAACTTTCTACTATACATCCCATAATAGCTCTCTACCCTCTAGCAAAATCTACCTGTAGGTTCTCTATTCAACTAAGGTATCATTGTTTTGTTCAAGCATTTAAAATATTCTTTTGAAAATGTTTTCAAAAGAAGAAACATAATGCTTATTTATACTCTAAACTGAAATCAGATTCTATGATTCACAGAGTATGTCAACAATCAGTCATATCATTCTTATGACTATTTTCTACTTAACATCTTAAGAATTTTCCTTTTTAAAAATGTACTAAAAACAAAAGAAGGAATGTCACAAGTATGTGTATGTACATAGACGAAGTCTATGTGCATACACATATATGTGCCTACTAATGTGAAAGTTTGTGCATACATTATGAAATAATCATTAATTTAGATTGCAATCTTAAAATAGTATTCCATTTGACATTTCTTTATCAAAATAAAGGAATCAGAACAAGTCTATGCTAATAGTTTTGCACATATTGTTATTGCATTGTTACAACTATGATATTCTAACATTGTTGTTTTTGTAAGAACATTCATTGTTTTAACATAACAAGTATTGTTTCCTACTAAATAGTCATAAAACAAGTTGTTTACATATGAACATTCATCGTTTGAATAGAATAAGTGTTGTTTCCTACTAAACAGTCATAAAACAAGTTGTTTACATATGAACATTCATTGTTTTAACAAAATAAGTACTATTTCCTACAAAAAAGTCATTAAACAAGTTGTTTACATATGAACATTCATTGTGCAAAGATAACTTTCAACAAAACAGAGTCATTTGCAAAGAATAACCACCATTTACATCAACATATTCCTGTTTTAGACTAAACAGTCACATTTTAAGATAAATAATGTCATTTACTCTATTTGTTGTTCTGAAAAATAAACAATCAAATAGCCTCATTTCATACATAAGGACAAAACATGTCTATTACTCAAATTCTAGAACACTTTCATCTCTAGAAATTCAATAAGCAACATAATAGTATAAGAAAACTATGTTCGACATGCTTGTCAATGAAATTATTGAGTAAACACTTCAGTCAGAGAAAGAATAGAAGCTTCAGATTTGAACAATAATCATGCCCTTTTAGGCTGCAACAAAACAAACTATGGTTTCTCAGGCTCGACAGATCTTAATGGTCGGGTATCTTCTTCCTAAGCATCAAAGATATATTTGAAATCACCCATGAGGGCTTACTTTTTTATACCATGCATGCTACCTTATTTTACATGCAAAATTTCATTTGTATCATTATACATTCAAGGTTTAGCCATCGATATTAAGATTGAACCCAACATGGCTTGGTGTTTCTTCTAACATAGAATACCTTTCCACCATTTTACTGAATGAGGTTGGCTTCCCATTAAGAGGCAATATACATATATGAAAATCTCTAAGAGTTTTGTTCAAGCCCCATTACAAGCATCAACCCATCGGTAATAGGCTTTAGAAACAATACAAATGAAATAAAGAGGATACATACCCTTCCCATAGGATCGAATTTAATCCTTCTCAAGGAATATATTTACAAACGCATACAATAAATCAAAATATTATTTGATTTCCTACATAAGGCTAAGCATTTTTATGCAAACAAAAAGGTGAATGCCAAGCCATTGGAGGCTCTCAAGCCTCGACCTGGATTTGCACAATGGTCGCGAAGGCTCTAAACTATGTTGGTTTCCCCACTGCACAGGTCGTAGGCCATGCACCCTTCATATGGTGGCAATCAATACTTATAACTACTCATACATTTGGCTTCAAGCCATTTGAAATACAAAAACAATGACCTCATTTTAAATGATGCCATGATATTACTCAAATAAAATGAAGGAAAAACTTCTTGCATGATTTGATAATAGCAATAAAGCTAGTCTATGCAAAAATATGGAGATCGAATTACCTCCCAATTGAACTATTATGTTGTTCTTTCCTCATATTTTTCCAATCTTTTAGTTCGACCCTTGCTTTTCCTTTTGAATTCCCCAAAATTATTTCTTCCTTTCGGCTTTTTTCCCAAGTTCTCTTTCATAAAAATAATAGAAACAACATTGTTTGAATGCTTTTCTAGGGCGATGGTGTTATGACCATGCCACTAGCTTCTAATTTTGAAAACTATCTTTATGACTTTGGTAGGCCATGTCCATCGTGGATTTTCCTTATGATTTTTCATTGATTCCATAGTCCAATTCACAATGTATCAGTTATCAACTTCGAATTCAAAATGAATTTGAATATGTATACATATGTATATATATATATATATATATATATATTTATACTTATATATTTGTACATCTATATGTATTTAAATGATTTCATTCACATTTACATTGTATTCGAATAATGTATATATATATATATATCTATATATATATATATCTATATATATTGATATATATAGATTTATACATATATATATATATGTATATTTATATATATATATGTATATTTATATATATATGCATGTGTTTGATTTACATGCACGTATATATAGGTTCCATTCACTATCATTTAAAGTAAGGAAATTGAATTTTCATTTTAAGCATCTTTATATATATATATATATTTCTACTAGGGAAAAGAATTTTCTTTACAATACTTGCTTTCATTTCCTTCAAATCACAAAGTTTGAATAGACATTTTTATCTACAAACCATTATTTTTCAAGCACTGAAACAGTTTAAATTAGGAAAATTTGATTCTCTTATATATGTAAATCAGTCAAATGCAAGTCATCATGCCATTTGTGGTGTGTGCACCCATATTCCAACTGGCTTACTATTTGATCTGGCTAGTGTTCTCGTCCTTCAACCTTTCGTCCTACAACTATACACACTTGCACTTGCAAATTGATCAATAACGTTCAATTCTTGATAACATATAAAATAATATCAAAAATTTGCAAAGTCAACATTAGTCAACTTCTTTCATTTGATTTTTGAATATTTCATAATCTTCGTTTAATATTTAATTGAATTTATTCAATAACTCAATTTACCATATTATAATAAATAAGCAATAAAAATTGGGTTATGACATCTTTCCCTTCTTAGAAGATACATCGTCCCAATGTCTAATAAGTCAATTAAAAGAACACCATATCAAATTTTGAACATTCATATCTTTTTCAACATCTCATTAAAATATGTCTATTTCAACATTATATCAAAATATATGTCTATTTCAACATCAAATCAAAAATATATTTCTATTTCAACATCACATTAGAAATATATGTCTTTCAACATTACATCAAAAATATATGTCTATTTCAACATCACATCGAAAATACATGTCTATTTCAACATCACATCAGAATTATATGTCTATTTCAACATCACATAAAAAATATATGTCTATTTCAACATCACATCACAAATATATGTCTATTTCAACATCACATCAAAAATATATGTTTGTTTCAACATTAGAATTTTAAAGCATGAAATATCATAATATCTCAAAACAAATCATTGAGTTTCTTGTTCAAGAAAGAAAATGTGGAAAGGAGCATTCTATTTCTTCCACATCCTCCCAAGTAGAATTGTCCTCTAAGTACTGGTCCCATTGGACCTTAAATTGAGCAATATATCTGCTTCACAACTTAAGGTTGTGTCTATCCAATATTCTAATGGGCTCCACTAGCACCACTCCTGGATCTCATACCTGCAAGGATTGTCAATCAAGTACATGAGTCACATCAGGATGATATGGCTTAAGCAAAGAAACATGAAACACATTATGGAGTCGAGCCAGAGCAGACCTGGTAGAGCTAGTCTATAAGCAATTGGGTTAATCACTTCCAAGACTTCAAATGGTCTCACATATCTTGAGGAAAACTTGGAAGACTTCCTAAAAGCAATAGAGCTTTTATGAGGCTTAACTCTCAAGAAAACTTTGTCCCCTATTGTGAACTATCTAAGAGTTTGATTCTTGTTGACATAACTCTTATGTCGGTCTGTCACCTCTTTCAATTTGCTCTTAATGACCTTCATTTGTTCTCCCATTTTCTTAAGCATTTCAAGTCCTACTATGATCCTATCCTCCAATTTATCCCAACTGATGGGGGTATGACACTTCTGCACATACAAGGCTTCAAATGGTGCCATGCCTAAGGATATATGATAGGATTTTTTGCAAGAAAACTCTACCAAAGGAAAATATTCTTCCCACCCATACCGTTTTTCCATACAATACATTTGGAGGAGGTCTTCAACTCCCTGATTCACCCTCTTTGTCTGCCCATCAATCTGAGGATGATAAGCTGAGCTGAAATTCAATTTAGTCCCCAATGCCACATTCAAGGTTGTCCAAAACCTTGAGGTCATCCATGTGTCCCTACTAGAAATGATAGTCTATGGCACTCCATGCAATCGAAAGATCTATGTGAAAAATTTCTTAGCCAGGGTCAACGATCCATCCTTTAGGTTTCCCAGAAAGAAGTGTGCAACCTTAGTCAACTTATCAATCATGACCAAGATGACATCATGCTTATTCTTACTCAATGATAACCCTTGTAGAAAATCCATACTGGCACCTGCCATTTATACTCAGGTATGTCATGAGGATACAATAACCCGACTGGGTGTGCATGCTCAGCCTTGACTCACTGGCACTCCAAGCATCTAGCTATGTACTCCACTACATCCTTCTTGAGTTTAGGCCAAAAATATAGTCTTCAACTCTGTGATCATCTTGGATACATCAGAGTGTCTTGAATAAGGTGCATTGTGAACTTCTAAAACCAACTTCCTCAATTCTCCAAAGTATGGAATATACATTCTTCTCTAGTATCTCAAAATACCATCTGGTTTGATCTCATACCCATTGAATCGATAATCTAAAGGATTCACTGCTAGGGCACTCTTCACTCTTTCATAGTGCTCATCCCCTACCAAATTCTGAATTACTTGCTACCTCAAGTTAGACCTTGTTGAGATCATGGCTGTCATATGTCTTCATCTACTGAGAGCATCGACCATTTTGATCTCTTTCCCTTTTATATATTCAATTCCAAATTCATACTCGCTAAGGAATTCTAACCACCTTCTTTGTTGTGCATTAAGGTTTTGCTAGGTGAATATGTATCTCAGCCCCAAGTGGTCTGTCTTGAGTTCAAACAGTTTTCCCAAAAGGTAATTCCTCCAAATTTGTAAGGCATGAAATATGGCGGCCAATTCCAATTCACAAGGTGCATATTTCACTTCATATTGCTTGATCTTTCTTGATTCATTTGATACTAGTTTTCCATCTTGCATTAGTACTACTCCCAATCCATCTCCTGAAGCATCTGTGATCACTATGAATCTCTCGTTAGGATTAGGGATAGTCAATACTAGTGTTGTCATGAGCCTCTCCTTCAGGAGTTGGAATTCCTACTCGCATTTCTCTATCCATTCAAACCATGTTCCCTTCCTTTGGAGTGAGATAATAGGAGTTGCAATTTGGGAGAACCCTTGCAAAAAATTCCTATAGTATCCTATAAGGCCCATGAAGCTACAAAATTCTGACACATTTTGTGGCATTGGCCTTTCCACGATCACCTTGATCTTCTTGGGGTCTATAGAGACTCCTTCCATTGAAATAATATGGCCCAAATAGTGCACTTTGTCATGATAGAATGAACACTTGGACAACTTCCCGAAGAGTTACCTTTCTCTCAATCGCTGAAAAACTATCCTCAAATGTCTTTCATGCTCTTCAATAGTATTTGAGTAGACTAGAATGTCATCAATAAAGATAAAAAAAAAAGTCATCTAAGCAGTCTCTGAATACACTATTCATAAGGTTCATAAAGGTTGTTGGTGCATTAGTTAAACCGAAAGGTACCACTATGAACTCGTAATGTCCATACCGAGTTCTAAATGCAATCTTCAGAATGTCTTCTTCCTTAATCCTCAATTGATGGTACCCTAACCTAAGATCAATCTTGGAGAATGTCATTGCTCCCTTAATTTGATCAAACAATTCATCAATCCTCAGAGTGGATATCGGTTCTTGATGGTAACCTTGTTCAACGTTTGATAATCTATACATAGATGCAAGGGTCCATCCTTCTTTTTCACAAAAATAACCAACACTCCCCAAGGTGACACACTAGGTCTTATGAGTCCCTTATCCAACGATTCCATTAGTTGGGCCTTCAACTCATAAATTTCTATGGTGGTAATCTGATAAGGTGCCTTGCATTGAGGCTCAACTCCTAGAAATAGGTCAATAGAATAATTGAATTCCTGCTTCAAAGGAAACCCTGTAATTTTTTCAGGGAATGCGTCTTGGAACTCCTTGAGAATAGGATAGTCATCTAAATATGGCTTCTCGTTGTGAGGATTACTAACATGCACTGCATAAATTGGACACCCCTTTTGACGAGCCTTCTTGAGTTGCATTGCTGAAATTTGTCTAAGCTCTAAGGGTCTCTACATTCCACAAACCTCAACTGGGTTTCCATAATCATACAGACAATTGACCACCTTATCCTCACAGTTCACTAAAGCCTTATGCTCAGTTAACCAATTTATTCCCAAAATTACATCATATGAGCCTAAGGGTGCCGCATACAAGTTGACCTGAGTTTGAAAGGTTGGAAGCTCTAACTCGCTGCAAAAGAGACAGGTATCTACCCTCCACTCTGCTCAATTACCATACTGGACTGTCCATGAATTTTCCATGTATCCAGGTCTAATGGGTATCTTAGATATTATTCTAGGATCTATAAAACATTCAATAGCTTACGTATCAATTAAGATAGAGATGGATTGGCCATAGAGCTTACTCGTTTGTTGAATTGGTGAAGCTTGATACTTTGCCTACCTATTGTCCACTGTAGCATGGATTTGGTTAGTCTATTGGTAGCTTCCTTCCTTCTGTGACTTCAACCGTTGAGGAAAATTTGAGGCATAATGGTCACCTCCACAAGTATAACATCCATCACAAGGCCCTTTGCAACCTCTAGGTTTTTCCTCTCCAAATCTCTTCTACTTATGGTCATCTTTTCCCTTTCCTTTGTTTTCTTTCTTGTTCTTTCCACCATTACCATCTTCACCTTCTCCTGCGACTCGCTTCCCATCTTGAGATTGTGGATCTGGTGGCTCTTGTCTCCCTTGTGAAATTTCTTCTTCCCATACTGCGACTTAGAATTTGAATCGCTACGAGGATTGGATAACTGCTGCAACTTTTGTTCTTGTTTGGTGGCTTTTTGGAAGACTTCATTCATGGTTTGAGGTTCGTGCATATCCACTTTGAACAACTCCTATATGAGCTATGAGTTCCATTATAAATTTTCAGATACAAAACTATTCATCTCCCTGATATTGGGGCACATACTTCAATAGGTTGGTGAAATTTTCCCAATATTGAATCACAGTCATATTTCACTGGGTTAAGTTCTAGAATTCCATACTTTCTTGCCAAAGAAAAGCTACAGTAACCATCTCTTCCTAAAAGCTTGGAGGAAGAGTTCCCATGTGATCTCATTAGGTTGAAGATTTCATTCTAGCTTCTCATTATCCCACCAAGTTGTTGCTTCACCTGAGAGCTGATATGTAGCCCATGTTGCCTTGGTTTGTTTAGAAAGGTTACAGAGCCCAAAGTATTTTTCCATTTCTATAATCTAGGCCTCAACTCTTGTTTCGATAGCCTTTCCATTGAACTTGGGTGGTGCTACTCTTTTGAGGTCTTTACCAAGCTCTTCATCAATTCGCCCTCATGGACCTGCCCCTGGACCACCATCTCCTTGATTTCCTTCTACATTCGTGCAATCCTGGTCCTCGTGTGCCACTCAAACTTCTTACTCGATATGATCCATGTGAGACTCTTGTTGATTCAAAAGCTCTAGAATTTTCTCCAATCTTTGTTTCGATTCGTTATCAGAACCACTACCATAGCCATCTTGCCTGGTGATCACCATGATGTCTCACACTTATCCTACAACACAATCAAGTTTATCACATCTCAACACAAGGTTCTATGAATAAATGTTCTTATGCTATATCTCATAATTTCATATGCATACATCCCTCAACATAGAATACATACACATTCATGAAAAATTCTCACATTTTAGAGTCTTTCTTTGAACACACCAAAAAAATATCATTTTATTTTATTTATATTTAAGGTGAGTCAATAGACCCTTATTTACAACAGGCTTCGAGTTACATCATTTCAACTTCTCGATATCAAAAAGAGGAAATTCCTTTGGATTATCATCTGATTTTACTTCATACTTAGTAGAAGAGGATGGTTGAGCACACATGCTCTCATTTTCCTGTTTAGTCAACAAGGGTGCATTGGGTCCACACCCTAGAGGCCAGTCCCAGATTGCGAAAATATTTTTGATCTTAGATGTTTGCTTCTCCTCAATCTTCAAGCCTCTCTCTAGCTTGAGTTGTGTAAGAGCTTGAGCTAAAGTCTCATCATTTTCTAATTGAACCTCCATCTTGGCATTTCCTTTCTTTACATCATTCTTATGTGAGGTTCTAATAGTTACCCCTTTTCTTCATCTTTCCTTTGACATTCCCATTCCTCCATTCAATTCAATTTCAGTCAATTCTCAAGACATCCAAATTTTGGGTCAAGGGTCAACTAACCCTAGTCAACTATGGTAGACTCAAAAGGTCTAGAGTTGAACCCTAAGCTCTGATACCAAATGTAATAACCCATTCAAAATTATTACTTAATTAATTATTATTGTAAATGACACATGAATATACTCCAAATTAAAAGAAATAACTAGTGGCTAAAGTCAATCATAGCTACACATGTCCATTTTAAATGAGTCAAAGATTCTTATATCCACTTCAAAATTCAAATTATCATATCAAGTTTGACTTGGCTCCTAAGGCCACAAAGTCTTTACATTGTACACATTACATCAAGTATAAGAGTGAATTACATCAGTTACATCTTAGAATGTAATAGTCTTGTGAACAACTAAGGTTCTTCTCTAATGCTCACCTCTACTGGTAGATGATAAGATGGTTGAAGCGCTTTATTTCCCAACCACAAAGCTTACTCTTCCCTGAAATTCTTCTGACTTGAAGAATGCCTGATCTTGCACGAAAAGTTTAGAAAGAGAACAATCTGCAAGGTGGAATCTAGTGCGTGCCCATTCATCAACATGAAATTCTATTTACAAGTTAGAAAAAAAAGTTCATGATCTATGCTAGGAATGGCAGAGAGTGAAATCACAAAGTTCATTCATACATACATAATGAACTATATTGCTTGGCCAAGCATAATAAATGTGTTGCAACAACAACAAACAATAGGTTATGGTAAAGAAAACCCATACTCTCTGTACTCCATTTCAGCACCTATTCCAGAAGGTAACTTTCTACTATACATCCCATAACAACTTTCTACCCTCTAGCAACATCTACCCATAGGTGCTCTAGTCAACTAAGGTATCACTATTTTGTTCAAGCATTTAAAATATTCTTTTGCAAATGTCTTCAAAAGAAGAAACAAAATGCTTATTTATACTCTAAACTGAAATCAAATTTTATGATTCATAGAGTATGTCAACAATCAGTTATATCATTCTTATGACTATTTTCTACTTAACATCTTAAGCATTTTCATTTTAAAAAATGTACTAAAAACAAAAGAAGGTATGTCACAAGTATGTGTATGTACGTAGATGAAGTTTATGTGCATACACATATATGTGCCTACTAATGATAAAGTTTGTGCATACATTTTGAAATAATCATTAATTTAGATTGCAATATTAAAATAGTATTCCATTTGACATTTCTTTGTCAAAATAAAGGAATCAGAACAAGTCTATGCTAACAGTTTCACACATATTGTTATTGCATTGTTACAACTATGTATTCTAACATTGTTGTTTTCATAAGAACATTCATTGTTTTAATAGAGTAAGTATCGTTTCCTACTAAACAGTCCTAAAACAAGCTGTTTACATATGAACATTAATTGTTTGAACAAAATAAGTGTTGTTTCCTTCTAAACAATCATAAAACAAGCTATTTACATATTAACAATCATTTTTTTTAATAGAATAGGTATTGTTTCTTACTAAAAAGTCATAAAACAAGTTGTTTACATATGAACATTCATTGTTTTAATAGAATAAGTATTGCTTCCTATTAAATAGTCATTAAACAAGTTGTTTACATATGAACATTCATCGTGCAAAGATAACTTTCAACAAAACAAAGTCATTTGCAAAGAATAATCACCGTTTACATCAATATATTCATGTTTCAGACTAAATAGTCACATTTAAAGATAAATAATGTCATTTACTTTGTTTGATGTTCTAAAAATAAACAATCTAATAGCCCCATTTCATACATAAGGACAAAATGTCTATTACTCAAATTCTAGAACACTTTCATCTCTAGAAATTCAATAAGCAACATAATAGTATAAGAAAACTATGTTCAACATGCTAGTTGATGAAATACTGGAGAAAAATTCAATAAGAGAAAGCATAGAAGCTTCAAATTTGAACAATAATCATGCCCTTTTAGCTTGCAACAAAACAAACTATAGTTGCTCAGGATTGACTGATCTCAATGGTTGGGTATCTTCTTCCTAAGCATCAAAGATATATTTGAAATTGCCGATGAGGGCTTATTGTTTTATACCATGCATTCTGTCTTATTTTGCATGCAAACTTTCATCTGTATCATTATACATTCAAGGGTTGGCCATTGATATTAAGATTAAACCTAGCATGTCTTAGTGTTTCTTTTGATATAGAAAACATTTCCATTGTTTTACTAAATGGGGTCAGCTTCCCACTCAGAGGCAATATACATATATGAAAATATCTAAGAGCTTTTTTCAAGCCCCATTACAAGCATCGACCTAGCTCTACATAGTGGCCATGAAGGCTCTAAGCTATGTCAGTTTCCCCACTGCGCAAGGCATAGGCCATGCGCCCTTCATGTGGTGGAAATCGATACTTATAACTACTCATACATTTGGCTTCAAGTCGTTTGACATACAAAAAGGACAACCTCATTTCAAATGATGCCATGATATCACTTAGATAAAATGAAGGAAAAACTTCTTGCATGATTTGATAATAGCAATAAAGCTAGTCTATGCAAAAATATGGAAATCGAATTACCTCCCAATCAAACTATGATGTTGTTATTTCCTCAAATTTTTCCAGTCTTTTAATTTGACTATTGCTTTTCCTTTTGATTTCCCCAAGATTCTTTCTTCCTTTCTATTTTTTTCCGGGTTTGCTTTCAAAAATAATAATAGAAACAACACTGTTTACATGTTTTTTTGGGGCAATGGTGTTATGGCCATGCTATCGGCTTCTAATTTTGAAAACTATCTTTATGACTTCAGCAAACCACGTCCATCGTGGATTTTCCTTATAATTTTTCATTTATTCCACAGTCCGATTCATAATGTATCGGTAATCAACTTCAAATTCAAAATTAATTTGAATATGTATACGTATGTATATATATAATATATATAATATATATAATATATGTAATATATATATTTGTATATCTATATGCATTTAAATGATTTCATTCACATTTACCTTGTATTCAAATAATGTGTATATATCTATATATATATATATATTGATATATATAAATTAATATATATAAACATATATATATATATATATATGTATGTATGTATGTATATTTTTATATATATGTATGTGTTTGATTTACATACATGTATGTATATATATATATATATAAATGCATTCTTATACAAGTTGCTTGTTTTTGGAATGGCTTATAGGTTCCATACACTATCATTTAAAGTAAGGAACTTGAATTTTCATTTCGAACATCTTTATATATATATTTCTACTAGGGAAAATAATTTTCTTTACAATACTCGCTTTCATTTCGTTCAAATCACAAAGTTTGAATAGACAATTTTATCTACAAACCATTCTTTTTTAAGCACTGAAACAATTCAAATTAGGAAAATTTCATTTTCTTATATATGTAAATTAGTCAAATGCAAGTCATCATTCCATTTGTGGTGTGTGCACCTAGATTCCAACTGGCTTACCATTCAATCCAGCTAAATAATCCTACTTCAATCGTGTTCTCATCCTTCAACCTGTCATCCTACAACTACACACACTTGCACTTGCAAATTGATCAATAATGTTCAATTCTTGATAACATATAAAATAGTTTCAAAAATTTGCAAAGTCAACATCAGTCAACTTATTTCATTCAATTTTTGAATATTCGAGAATCTTTGTTTAATATGTAATTGAATATCTTCAATAACTCAATTTACCATATTATGATAAATAAGCAATAAAAATTGGGTTATGAGAATCCCTAACTCTCCCTCCATCTCTCCATCCCTACCTCTCTCTCCATCTCTTCATCCCTACCACTCTCTCTCTCTCTACCTCTCTACCATCTCCCCTTGTCCTCTCTTTACCTACCTCTCCCTCATCACTCACTACCACTCTCTCTTCTCTCTCTATCTCTCTGCCCCTCCATCTCCCCCCCTCTTTCTATCTCTCCTCTCCCTCTCTCTCATTTGGCTCTCGCAATCTAAAAATACATTTTCATTGCATTAAGAAATACCAACCCTTTGGGTTTGGATTTACCTTGGGAATCCAACCCCTATGATTTTATGCCAAAGACATGTTTTTTGAAAGGGTAAAAAAATTCACACATTTTTGGTCATGCTCTCCATCAAGTTTGCATGTGTTTCAATGCAAATATATAAAAATACAACAATGACGTTAAGCTCTCTCTTAGCTATCTAACCATATAATTTTTTCATGCTTTGATTATGTTAAGGTTTTCATCTTTAATTTCTTTTGTTAGTGTGTCCTTTTTCATCAAAAACCAACATGTGGTATTTTGGCTATAGTTTTTTACTCATTCATCGAATTTTGTAACAAATTATATTTTTAGAAACTAGACTACATTCTACACGTATTGAAAAAATAAAATTTATTTTCAATTAGTTATCAAAAAGTTAAGGGGAGCACGCTCAAATTTTTGTTTTTCAGGACGTGTCCACTTCAAAAATTCGTAAAAAGTCACGTTCATTAAAAAATTAGCCAAAAAATCTGACATAAACTACATGTTAGCTAATTTCTCACCGAAGTGATTTTTGAAATTCTAAAAAAAGGTAACATTTTAGGGGGAGAACACCAAATTCTATGTTCTATTTTTTGAAAAATAGGACCACTTTGTGTGTTCCCCATTTTTTGAAACCCTTAATATTCACCATTTAAAAAAAAAATAGTAGTTTAGAAAGTAGATCAGAGCACTACAACTCTTGTTCTTGTTGGATCTTCAAATTTTGAGTGTAACTATCTTAATTTTGTCATCAAATATCAGAATTTTTTTATTATAGAAAAAAACTGGCATCTTAAGGCCCCCTTTTGTATCACATTTTGGTGCACTTACCCTAGGGTGTTAGCATATGAACTGTTACTTGATCCATTTTAGGAAGAAAAGAAGATTATTTATGAGTACACGAAAAGATAATGCAAAGTGCAAAAGAGACCCACCCTCTTTCCACTAGTCTCATAAATCACCCCTCCAAGATATTACAATGTTAGCACTTTATGATTAGTGCGTTTACAAAGCCTTTTCCAAGATATAATGCTCAAAAGGTCCATAATGGCCAAAAATGAAAATTTTGATACAAAATGAATCTGATATAAAATATAAAAAAATTATCCCCATAGATATGTAGTGATCTTCAATACCTTTCCAATTCCTATTTGTTTTCAAAAAATGGAGCTACGAGGCAAATGTTATGGCTTGTTGAAGAAAAAATGGAACAACTTCAACCTGCAATATATGGAAGAAAATGGCAAAAAATATTTTTAACACCACTGTGTATGAAAATTTCTTATTTCCATCTTTGCAATGATATCTCATTTGCCAAAAATAGACACCGTGGTAAAAACTTATGATTTTTTTTTAAAACAATTGAATTTAGCCTGAAGTGACAACCCTCCTAGCGATTTTTTTTTCTTCCAAATATCAAATTCATCTAAAATGAATAAATTTTATATGAAAATAGGGGTTTTTTGGCTATCTAAGCACAATGGAAAGGTCTTTTTGGGCAAACAATGCTCTTGCAAAAATTTGTTTGTTAGATCTGAGCTTCAAACCCTTATTTGCTAATATCATATGGTGGCTACATTTAGTGAAATAAAAGCCAAATTTGACATTATCAAGCCTCTCAAATGCAATGGTTTTGGTGTAACAATCAACACCTCTGGAGTGCGAGTTGGTACAAACAACTATGCATGGTGCGTAATGATTGCTCTTCAAATTAGGAGGGGAAGCGCCCTCATTGTGCTAACAATGCATGGAAAAGTAAAGTATCTAACTCCTATCTTTTTGACTTAGCTAGAAGAGGCACAAGGTTACAAAAACCCAACACATTGCAACTAAGGTTTTTCTCTAGTTTTGTAGATCTTAACTACAACTAAGCTAACTACTTTAAACTATCCAATCTCCTCAAGAAAACAAAGCATGAGCAAATGGAGCAGGAATGATTTATACGATAACCTCTAAGACATGATTTCCAAGGAGGTGACAACACTCTATCTGAGGTATAGGCTAAAAGAAAGGTTATTGGCGACAACATTATATAATAAACCTTACTTCTGAATTCCCAAGGAGGTGACAACACTCTATCCGAGGTGTAGACATGAAATAAAGCCTATTAATCACATAACATTAAATGATAAGCCCCACTTCTAAATTACAAAGGAGGTGAAAACACTCTATCTGAGGTGTAGATATGAAACAAAGCTTATAAACACAAGAACAAAAAAAATGAACACGAAAAGATCATCCAATCTTATTCCCAATCAAAGTGAACAAATACAAAATAGCAATATTACAGGAAAATATGGCTCAACATATATTACTATTGCGTGCAAAATTTAATTACAAAATGAGCAAAGAGCTCTTATTTATAGACATCAAAGGTGTAGGGAACCCTAAAATTACCTTGAGTCAACTACAGTCTTGCAAGCATGCAAGATTTTATTGTTAAACTCTAATAAATGAAACTATACAGTTAACTGGAAAGCTACCATCAGTTAACTGAAACAACCTAATCTAAATGGACAATGTGCAAGCATGCACGTCCTTATTGAAAGAAAGTTAGATGGAAAACTACCATCAGTTAACAAAAATCCTGAATGAAAACTCCAACTCCTCTGAAATATCTTCAAGGATAAGATAGACATGCATAAAATTAGCAAAGAGAACTGAAGACTGATGTCGAGTTCTAACTGTTGCTCCTAGTTCTATCGTCAAAAATAATTGCAGGTCCTAACTGAAGGATCCCTGGCCGCAATCTTGAGCAACTAACCCCTCCATAAGGTTTTTGACTGCATCACCATCTAGGGAACTAATACTTTGTCGTAGTACACTGTGTCTTCGCAACATCTCTTCACTACCCATGATCTGACTCTAAAGTTCACCTCTGCTTTTAACTACCTCATCAAATAACACTGACATGAATCTAAGTTGATCCAACTTATAGCCAACAAAATCCCCACTGAAAATCACATGGATGAGCACCTGCAACTCTGACTGAACATCAACAAGCTCGATGTACTCACCACCCTCATGCTAATACTGGCAAGGCACTCGGGACACAAAATTTCTCACGTACTGAAGTGCACTAAGCACGTGTTCTTTGCTCTTAGCCAACTATGACACCATTATATCCTATATTTTTTCCTCGAAGATCAACTGTGTCTTCCAAGTATAAATAGCCTCTTTATCTTCTTCATCATTGATTGAGTCGTATGCCACCCTTAGATGAGAGATCATGATTTCATCTCAGGGTCTTTCAATTGCCAAGTCCTGCTCCTCATCCTGGATGCATAGGCAGAGTTCGCGGGTGTTATACCTCAATTGATATAATTTTGCAAGTACAAGGTGACCTCTAGTGATGAACTCCTCCTCCGAATGTACCAAGCACTTCTCATATACAACTAGATGATTAAGCTGATTCTGCTCTACTAGTTGCTCTAGCATTGGTGGGAGTGAAACAGTGACATATTTCATTCTATGCACAAGGTTAGAGATGTACTGATGAAGCTGTTGGATTTCAGCCTTGAGGATTGCCTTATCTTCTCCATATTTTATCATTCCAACCTTCACTCTATCCATTGCAACCTGAAGGAACTCAACCTTTGCTTGGCATGTGCTTCTACCAAGGTTGATCCTTATGAATTCAAAGTTTTCAACTTCTACTTTATTCAAGTTCTTATCCTCTGTAGGTGCAGTGGTCTCTATGATGATCTCCTTATCAACGTTTCTCTCTACATGAACCTGATTCTTGATTCTTCTATCTGGTGCATCTTCGTAGACATGATAAAAATCTAAATGATGAAGAATGTAAGATGGCTACCTCCTCTTCCTACCTAGCTAATTCTCAAGCCAAGACGAGTCTCGACTAATCCCATTGGAAGGGTATGTACTAGTTATAGGAAGCTCTGATGAGTGTGAATGTGTAGAGGTATCACTAGGTGGTGGCGAGTCTAGGTCCAAATCAATGTGAGCTAGAACTGGAGACTGTTGTGGTGTTGGTGATGCCATAGGAGGTTAAACCTTGGGATCTGGAAAGCTCTGAACTAGCTCCACATGCATTTCTGTAACAAGTGCCTTACCTTTTGAATTGTTAGGGGCTTTGTTCTTTTTAGGAGGGTTACTCCTTTTCTTTTGTTTTGGTTTTGACGAGGATGGTACTGAAATATCCTCTAGTGGTGACTCTATATTTGGCATGATTTCCCTCCTCGTCTTCTTGCTTTCCAAGTAGAGTATGCTATTCTGAATGACTCTACTTGATCTCTCTTTCATAATTGAGTATTCTTTGGAAAACCAATCGACAGTTGGAAGTGGCTGCATATCAACCTATTCTCTGAAGAATTGAGGACGTACATCCCCATCATCATCTGAAAATCCTCCCACATCCTCTGACATGAAGATATAAATCTATAAGAGATAAAACCTGATGTAACTGCATCTATGCACCTCAAAATCATCCTCGTAGTTAACCCAATAATCCCCCATTGTAGGCTTGTGGTAAGGGCGATCACCAAGGCGTGTTGAGTAATGACCCCAAGGGTCATATGAGCATGCATCAACAAGGTATTTGAGATTAAACTTTTGTAACTCTTGTCCTATAGCTTTAGCATCAATTGTTGTCCTACACCAGTAAATTCCCATTTGCATTGGAAAGTTGGTAGTTGTTTTATGCTTATGGCATAAATGTAAATGAACATCGTATAATTTCCTTAGGAACTCCATGAAAACTATCCTATTTGAAGGATAGTGAGGTAGCATAGCTGGATTTCCTGTGTATCCATAGACAGAGATGTAGGTGCATGTAGGGAATTGAATGAACCAGTACGCCCATTCTACCATTGCTACTCTGGCAACCACTGAGATACCAACATGCAACTCCCGGTCTAAGTTCCTCACTATGTACATCAAGAAAGCCTCTTGCACACACTTGAAATGTCGCTCAGAATTAGTGAACTCAAGCTGGTTATAGTATTGATAAAAAATTTGTACACTGAGAATCCCCACTGTGTTCAATGCTCTAAACTAACGTTGGTAGGCAATCAAGTATACAAGATAGGAACACATATGAAACTAGTTGGCAACTAGGAAATCAATAATTTTCTTGTGGAGAACGTCATTGATTAGAGAGGCCCAGTCATAATGCTCTCGCCCTGAGATGTTTTGACTGATGATGTAGTACATCCAAGGCTATAATCTATTAGCATCTACATTATTAGAAGCGTGATTGAGAAGAGTGATCAAAATCGTGTACTCTATGTACAAGGTTAGAGATGTACTGACGAAGCTGTTGGATTTCAGCCTTGAGGACTGCCTTATCTTCTTTGTCTTTTATCATTCTATACTTCATGCTATTCATTGCAACCTAAAGGAACTCAACTTCTTCTTGGCATGTGCTTCTACCAAGGTTGACCTTTTTGACTTCGAAATCTTCAACTTCTACTTCATTCAAGTTCTTATCCTTTGTAGGTGCAACGGTCTCTATGATGATCTCCTTGTCAGCATTTCTCTCTACATGAACTTGCTTGTTGATTCTTGTGTTTGGCACATCTTTGTAGACATGATAAAAATCTGAATGATCAAGAATGTAAGATTGTTGCCTCCTCTTTCTACCCAACTAATTCTCAAGCCAAGACAAGTCTCAACTAATCCCCCTGGAAGGGTCTGTGCTAGTTATAGGAAGCTTTGATGAGTGCGAATGTGTAGAGGTATCAGTAGGTGGTGGCGGGTCTAAGTCCAAATCAATGTGAACTGGAACTAGAGACTACTTTGGTGTTGGTGATGGCATAGGAGGTTGAACCTCAGGCTTTGGCAAGGTCTAGAAAGCTTCACATGCATTTCTATAACAAGTTCCTTCCCTTTTGAATTGTTAGGTGCTTTTTTCTTTTTAGGAGGGTTACTCCTTTTGTTTTGTTTTGGTTTTGACGAAGATGACAGTGAAATATCCACCGGCGGCGGCTCTGTATTTGGCATGACGGACCTCCTTGTCTTCTTGCTTTCTAAGTAGAGTATGCTAGTCTAAATGACTTTACTTGATCTCTCTTTCACAGATGAGTATTCTTTGGCAAACCAATTGACAACTGGAAGTGGCTATGTATCAACCTGTTCTCTGAAGAATTAAGGAAGTACATCCACATCATCATCTAACAATCCTCCCACATCCTCTAACATGAAGATAGAAATCTATGAGAGAGAAAAACTATTGTAACTGCATCTGCACACCTCAAAATCATCCTCATAGTTAACCCAATAATCCTCCATTATAGGCTTGTGGTAAGGGCGACCTCCAAGGCATACTGAGTAATGACCCCAAGGGTCATATGAATGTGCATCAAAAAGGTTTTTGAGATTAAACTTTTCTAACTCCTGTCCTACAGCTTTAGCATCAACTTCTATCTTACACTAGTAGATTCTCATTTGCATTGGAAAGTTGGCAGCTGGTTTATGCTTATGGCATAAATGTAAATGGACATCATATAATTGTCTCAGGAACTCCATGAAAATCATCCTATCCGAAGGATAGCGAGGTAGCACAGTTGGATTTCTTGTGTATCTGTAGACACAAATGTAGGTTTCTATAGGGAACTAAATGAACTAGTTCGCCCATTCTACCATCACTACTTTGGAAACCACTGAGATATGAACATGCAACTCCTGGTCTAAGTTCCTCACTATGTACATCAAGAAATCCTCTTGCACACACTTGAAATTTTGCTCAAACTTAGTGAACTCAAGCTGGTCATAGTATTGATAAACTTTATGTACACTGTGAATCCCCACCGTGTTCAATCCTCTAAACTGACCTTGGTAGGCAATCAAGTATACGAGATAGGAACACATATGAAACTGGTGGGCAACTAGGAAACTGGTAATTTGCTTGTGGAGAACGTCGCTGATTAGAGAGGCCTAGTCATAATGCTCTCGCATGGAGATGATTTGACCAATGATGTAGTACATCCAAGGTTGGAATCTATTAGCATCTGCATGACCAGAAGCACGATTGAGAAGAGTGATCAAAATTGCATACTCATCTTTGTATTCTTCGCGACCCACATTGTTTGGAAATTTGTTTTTCTTCTATTACAACCACCTTTCTGCCATTTTTCTCTGACACTTGTACTTATCAATATTGAATTATCTTTCACACCAGTCCATGGTAATAACCAAACTATTCAAATGTTGAGGAATACCAAAACACCTTTCAATATCTTGAGGCTTGAGACTACAAATCACCTGTACATCTGCTAACTGAATTTCACGAGTAGTAGAATTGTAATGCTTCACACAAGACATCATGAATTCTATGCAATGAACTGAAATAGGAATTGAAGATGCCTCTAGCAACCTGGATTCTTGGATGTTTAGAAGCATTGCATTATTTATCTTAATCGGATCCAAGATAGCCTCTTGAAGAACCTTATGCATATCCATCTCAACTATTCCAATGAATTCATGAGTCAAGATTGAATTAGTCTTGAATTCAAGCTGTGTGTACTACATTCTAAAAAATTCACCAACTGACTGTGAACATGACTATATTCTGACAACTTTCTTCAGAAAGCTAAAAGTCACTTACTAAGGCTAAAAATAGCCTGTAGGATGGAAATTTTCACGAAATTTTTTGAGACGTGGGTTTGTTCAAAAAAAGATTCTAGGACAACCTAGAAGGTCAAAATTGTGAAAAAATGTCATTTAGGTTGACATGCAAGAGATTTTCTGAAAAAAGCAAATGAGGGCAGCAAGGGCTACAAGGGGCAATTTTTGTGAAAAAATCTAAAATATAGGTTTTTTCTAGAAAAATATTCTAAGACAACCCATAACATTAAAATTGCAAAAATATAACTTCTACTCCACCATGCAAAGGAAATTCAGTTGAAAAAATCAAAGCCTCGAGAATTGAAGCTCTGGAGTAAATTTTCCAAAGAATTCTAACACATGGGTTTTTTAGAGGAAGTCGTGCACAACCAACCAAGATGATCAGATTTGTCAAAAGTCATCGAATCTTGGACAAGCGAAGAAAAACTAAGACAAGAATAGAAGAATTTAAGACAAAAGATAGAAGTTTTAATGCTCTGCTTCTGCTAAAATCACCATCTTGTTTTGAAGTTCGTTGATTAATCTGGACTTGTACCTAAAAAATAATATCTGTGATGACTTCGAAAATGGATTGCTGAAGAAATTCGCTCAATTAAGGAATAAATTCACCTTTTTCTTAATCTATGTGAGAAAAAGGATGCCACCTTTGAATAAATAGAGAAATTTGTAGCTCAAAGGCACCACTGCAAGATTTAAAACCCTAATTTCAAAAGAAATCTTCTGATTGGACCCCATTTAGTTCAACTGGCACTGACTTGGAGTCTCAAAAGATTAAAATAATAAAATATTCAGTTCAAACTCAACATGCGAGTTTACAAATGAGTCTCACAAAAGGAGCCAATATTAAAATATTGAGAAAAATCGCCCCATTTAAGATGACTGCTAGAACTAAAAATTTAATATTTTTTAAAAGAGTTAACTAAAATCTCTTCAACTTGGTTTGCTTAGAATATTTTACTGATTCTAAAAAGTCCACACTTGAATCTCTAGGTGTTCCCTAGCAAAAGTTGAGATTTTTAGCTAACTTCCTATTTTATAGCTCGTGGAAAATGTCACAATTGCCCCTGTTGAGCTCTGATTTCTGGATGCTTGATTGATGTCAAAACTGAGCCAAGATATCCATCACAAAGCTAGAATTACTGAGATTAAATGTTTGTTGGGAGCTGCAACTGCTAAAAACCTTGTTTGGTGCCTCAAAATAAAAGTCATCTTTTATTAAATTGATGTACAAGTGTCCAGATAGCCATTTCTCTGTTTTTCCATCTCATGTTTCAATTTTCCGCTACTGGTGATGATGACTCCTATTGACTAGATGATAGGTTCATCACGTAGCTAGAAGAATTTTGCAACCAATGACTGTATGTAAGGTGCCTGAAAGTTGAGTTAAGAGCCTCAAAAGCAAGGATGCCCCTGGCCTATAGAGGCACAATTACCATTTTGACAAAAATATAACTTTCATTTGAATGTTGTACTTTGACCCCTAACACCAGGAGTTGGAGTGCTCTGATGCGTGCACTGTTGATCTGCTTGTGAAGCTAGAACACCTTGGAAAAGGATGTTCCTAGAGGTCACGAAGCAAGAAAACTGCTTCTAAGACCTCGAAAAGAAAGGCGCCTTTTTCAAGGGAGTATGTAATTTCCATAGTCATTTTTCTGCTTGTATGCATTCTTCAGCGATCTCCATTGATCCTTCATTCACGAGCATTTGACTAACCCTGTGAGTTGATAGGTGGATTCATTGAATATCTAGGAGGATTTTGCACATGTCTCACGAAGATGACGACTACTAGAAACCTCATCTAGCAGGCCAAAAAGCTAGGCGCCCCTGGCCTATAGAGGTACAGGTTAAAATTTTCACATTTATCCACCCTCTATTTTACTCACCTATTGGAACCACTATCACAGTCACTCAGCATGTTTGACAACCTTGCAATCGGATGCACTGCAGAGCTGGGCTGAATCGGAAGAGATCCCCCAGAAATGGAAACTGCAAATTCAATCATCTAATGGGTCTATTTCAAGGGTGCCCTTGGGCTACAGGGGCACAAAAGTCACAAATTTAACAACCTCTGTGAATTGTGTTATCTTTGTACCTTCTTCTTCTGCCTTCGATTATTGGATTTCTACAACTCGACTGATCTCGCTTGATATCTTTTTTGAAAGCTGATTGATTTCCGAAGAAATTGAATGTATTTGCAACTAGAAAGAACTACATTCGAGCCTTTAAAATGAAGGGCGTTCCTGGGCTATAGGGGCATATATATGCTTTCTGCTAAATATTTCCTCCATTTCACGCATTGTGAACACCATTTTGACTACTGAGTTGACCATGTAGACCTACATTACTTCATCGTGAATCATCTCTTTCAACATTGTCCATAATAGAATGTTCTGCTTTGAGTTCTAGGCTCAGGTTTTGACATCTAGTACTGGCCAACTGTCATTGATGTCCCAACATTACACTGTCCAAAGTCCATACTTAACTTGCCTAAAAATTGAGTTTTGACATTATTTAACAAGGTTTAGACTCTTCTAAGAAAAATGCCTTAATGAAGTGAAAAATTTGGTTTGGGTACAACATTAGGCTCCATCTGGTGACCATGTCAAATACTTACAACATAAGAGAACCCAAGATTCTCTGTGTTATGTAGACTAGTGACTTATGAATTGGGCATTGGAATCAAGACTTTCTCCCTAATCACCTAAAACACTTGGAGTTTCCTATTCACCTAAAACAAGACTACCTAAATCAACTAAAACACGACAAAACATCACTGAATAGGGAAACACAATACGACATAATGATAAAGAATAAAAATTATTTACAAAAGATTACAAAAGATCACTCCTTCCTTGGAGGGTTGAAGTGTTTGAGATATTTCCTGCTATAAGGAAGTGGGAGAAGCCCTCCATCTGAATATGAGAGCATGTATGTATTCTCTCCTCTTGACTCATGGATTTGAAAAGGCCCCAACCATAAGGAATCAAACTTGCCATGCATTCCTTTAGGTTTGTGTATTTTGTCCCACAAAAGGACTTGATCTTCAATTTCAAAGTCTTTATGATGAGCCTTCTTGTCAAAAATATTCTTCACTCGCTCTTGATGCTAAGTGATTCTATCAACAACCTCCACCCTTTCTTCTTCAAGTTTCATCAGGTACAACATCCGCTTCTGAATTGGATCTTTGAACTCTTCATCTTCTAGTGTAGATGCCAACTGTAAGGCAAACAAATCCAATGTGATGGGAAGAACTGCTTTTGTAACATAAAAAAGTATGAAAGGTGAGGTGCCAATGGCTCTTTTGGGAGTGATTCTAGCAGCCCAAAGAGCATCATATAATTTTGTGTGCCAAGCCTGCTGATTTGAGTCAACCAGCTTACACAAAATTGTGACAATGTTTTTGTTTAATGACTCGGCCAGTCCATTACCTTGAGGATAATAATTTGATGAATTTGATAGTGTGATACCATAATCAAAACAAAAATTCAGAATCTCCTCTGATGAGAAACACGTTGCATTATCGGTCACAATTTTACAAGGCACTCTGAAGCGTGAAATGATGTTCTCCTTCAGAAAGTTGCAGACAATTTCAGAAGTAGCGCGTTTGGTAGGAACTGCCTCAACCCATTTCGTGAAATAATCCATTGCTATCACAACATAGACATGCCCATTACTGGAATTTAGGTTGATAGGACCTACAAAATCTATACCCCATTGCTAAAACAAAGCATCGATAATAACTGGCCTGAGTGGAGTAGCTACCAATCTAACTTTTCCAACAAACTGCTAACATGAATGACATCTATACACCCATACATAAGCATCATAGAACATAGTTGGCCAATAAAAATATGCTCACAGGATTTTGAATGCAGTGACCCTCAATGAGAAGTGTCCTCTGCATGCTTGGCTATGAAAAGCATCCAACAATCTCTATTGTTGGTCCCTTCTGACGCATAAAAGGAAAGTTTTGTCAAGGCTATGCTTGTGCAGGGCATTATTAATAAGCACAAAGTTCTGTGCTTTCAACTTCAATGTTCTTTTCTCTTGTTTTTCCATGTGACGTGGACACTCTCCATAGGTTGCATAATACCACAAGGGTGTGTACCATTCTTCTGAAGAATCAACAAATAGGACCAAAGGAAGATCCTCTACAATTTTTGGTTCAGGATCAATTCCACTACTACTCTAAAGCTTGTAATCTCCATTGTCTTCCAATAATCGACAAAGACCTTTCCCATAGACGAGCTTGGTTGGCTTGATTTCTAGATCATATTCTTGAACTTTTTTGATCCATTTTCCTCTTTTTGTGCCCATCTCCTATTGAGTTAGCACACTTTTAACTACTGGATCGGTGACAAACACCTATATGTAAATTCAAGATATAGAATCTAAAATTCTTGACAACTCTGATGACAACATACACATTCTTCTCAATCCAAGAATAGTGTGACTTGACATCTTTAAAATTGGAACTCATGAAAGCAATTGGAGATTCTCCTTCTTCGCTGAGCTTCTGTGTCAATATAGCAAACAACGAATGTTCCGATGCATAACAATAGAGGATAAAATCCTTCTGAAAGTCAGGCCAAACCAACACTGGTGCATTAGAAATAACATATTTGATTTTAACAAAGGCATGTTTTCCCTCTTCTGTCCACATGAAAGTAGATGTATTTTTCATCTTTGCTGAGTTCTCCTTTGTCAACTTTGAGAAATCAGGTACAAATCTTCAAATGAAGTTTTCTTTACCGAAAAAGGAGTGCACCTGCATTTTTCTTGTAGGAAGAGACATGTTTTTGATTGAATCCACCCAATTTGGATCTATTCTCGTCCCCTCTTTGGAAATAATGTGTCCAAGTAACTTTCCCTCCGTCACCACAAAGATGGTCTTCTTTGGATTCAATGATATTTTGTGATACCTGCATCTTTCGAACACTTCTACAAGATGTGAAAAGTGATTGTCCTATTTATTTGACAAAACGGTTAAGTCATAAAGGTAGATGACTATGATTTTGTCCTTGAGGTCTCCAAAATCCAAATCCATGGCCCTTTGAAACATAGCACCAACATTGATAAGGCCGAAAGGTATCCTTTCATAAGCAAATTTCCCCCACGGTGTGGTGAAAGCTATCTTAATCTGGTCCTCCTCTGCCACTGCAATTTGATTGTAACCGGAAAAACCATCAAGAAGAGATAGCATCTCTGATCTGGTGACTGTTTGCAAGGTATGCTCCATGATTGGTAATGGGTAATTGTCCATTAAGGATGACTGATTCAAACTCCTAAAATCAACGCAAAATTCTGATCTCACCATTCTTTTTGCACACAAGAACAATGTTAGACACCCAGGTGGAGTGATGAATTGGAAATATTATCTTTGAGTCCACCATCTTCTAAATCTCCACGTAGATAGTAACTTGAATTCACGGATTATAATGTCTCTGCTTTTGCTTGAAAGGCTTAACATCAAACTTCATCAAAATTGTATTTTACAATTCTATGGGTGTGAAGGCTTTCAAGTCTTCATAAGACTAGGAAAATACATCCTTGTATTGTTTGAACAAGGTGACAAACTTCTTAGTTTCTTCTGGAGAACAACACTTGTCTAAATTCACAAACTAAGGCTTGTCTTCAGTACCTATGTTGACTTGACTTTATTTTGCAGAAGTGTTAACACCTGACATCTTCTGATCTTGGATGTATCAGTCATGCCTTTCAAAAATATCCTCTAAAGATACAAAACCCTTAGGAATCTGATTTCCTTTCAATTGTAGGATCCCAGAGTCTACAACTTTAGAGTCCTCTATAAGTAATTCCTTAGGAGTAGTACTTCCTTCAAATAACAACTCTTTGTAGTTGTCTCCCATGATGAGAAATTATTCAATATCATCCTCATCATCAAAGACTTTCCAATTATCTGAATTATCTGGTATAGATGGCATGTAAATCAACTCAATAGAAAATGAATTCTGATAGAAGTCAACATTTGGCATGAAAAGAGCAAATGATACTGCAAGAGCATCAACTTTGCTATTGTCTATTCTTGGAATGTATTGGATGTTAAATGCATCGAACCAATCGATGGTATTCCACACCCTCTGTCTGTAAGATCGAAGATGACTATTCCTAACTTGGAAAAGATCTTTAATTTGTTTAAAAATCAACTCTGCATCTCCTTCAAATTTAAGTAGTTTGATCCCGATATCCTTCGCATTTTTGAGACCTAATAAAAGTGCCTTGTATTCAATAGTATTATTGGTGCATTCAAATTGCAACCTATATGTGAATGGATGTAGATGAGCTTCAGGAGAAATCATGACTACTCCCATTCTTGAGCCTAATGTTGAGCAAATACCATCGAACTACATCGTCCACACTTTTGATTCTTCATTTGAAAAACGTGTGGAAAGTGCAAATTTATGACAATCTTCAATCACTTCTGACACCATAGCATATGTGCCTAGACCCGTGTCTTGATACGACACTTGGGCTTGTGGGTCCTGAGATTTTACCACCGTAAACCTTGACTTTGTCTTGAGCTCTAACTTGATTGTGCCCTTCTTTAAAGGAATTGTTGCGAATGACTAATCCATTTGAATCTCTCCTCCAAGGTCCTTACAGAAGCTCCTGTTAAGTAACATCCCATAGCTGGTAGGAATATCAACCACCAAGATGGTCATCGTGATCTTCTTCTCAGGACATGACACTAGCCTTACTTGGGCATCTTTAAGTTGGCTGACTAACATCACCGACTTGGACTCAAGTAACACTTTTCTTGATTCAAGGTGCATGATAGTCCCAACACATTCATAATTTGTAAGAGCATAATGTTGTCAAAAGCTCTGCTATTGATAATATAGTTGCTGAGTTTGAAACCTCCCATTTACAAAGATATATAGAATGGTTTTGGATTCTCTTCTATAAGCACAAAGGACTATAGTAATGTTGGCTGGGTTGCAGCCTTCTTCTTCACAACCTTATAGATTCTATTCAACTGCAATGGATGATCATGTAGATACTCCAGTTCAGAGATTTGCACCTTTTTCTTCATCATAGAAGACACTATGTCAAAGCTTACTGAAGATGGATCTTGAGAAATCGACACGATGTTCTCTTGTGAAGATTTAGGATTGGAAGTAGTAGCTACTTCCTTTCCTTTTCCATTTACATTCCTCTTTTACTCTTCATCCTTCTATGCTTTGAAATGTTGCACACATGTGAACACAGGTGAGGTGACATTCTCTCGATTAACCACAAGAGAAAATTGGTGATATTCTTCTTCTTGATCTTCATTAACGGGTTCTCTATCAAAATACCCCATTGCGGAGTCACCATCAAAGTCGTTTGTCTGTGATGAAACAAAATTTGAGCTTGAAGGTACAAAGGCTGAACTAGGAGCAACACTGAAAAATCCCATGACCTGATTCATTCTTTGATTTCCAGACATGAAGCCTTGGTGTGTTCAATGGAATCATGGAAAGTTAAAAAGACCACGGGCTTCTCAGCATCATTGTTTTGCTTAGGTTATCTTTGCAGAAACCTTGACTTGTAGTTATTGTATAGTTGGAAGTTGTTTATCTTTGGCTAATATTGCTATTGAGGTTGAAATGATAGTGGTGTGAGCAAGGCTAGTTTCCCTTGAGGGGGTGACTATATTTTGAGGATAGTCACCTCGTTTTCTACCTTTTGCAACAACAAATCTATAAATGCTTATACAAGCGGTATGATCGAATCATTCTTCATCTTACCCATCGTAATCATATTATCTTCAAGTTTGATTGCTTCTTCTTGAACGAGTTGTAGATTATCTTTGTCACTTATCTTCAAGAAAAAGGTGATCTCAGACAGAAATGCATTGATGAAGCTACTCATCAAAATTTTGTCAGATGGATTTAGAGTGTGATAAAGACATGTAACAAGATGGTTAAATCTTGCTAAAAATTCCCTCATCGGTTCACTTGACTCCATCTTCGAATTTGAGAGTTGCACAAAGAGTCTGTGACTATCTTCAGTGGGCTTGAATCTCGCTAAGAACTTCTTGCTCATGACTGCCCAACTAGTGATGATGCCTATTTCAAGATTATTGAACCAGTCTACTGTGTTATTCTCAAGAGTCTCAACAAAGAGACATACCACAATGTCCTCATGTGCAACATGCAAAATGGAGCAAACTGCTATGAATGTTGAAAGATGTTCATCAAGATGTATGGAACCATTGCCATGAAATCTTGGGAAAAACTTGCTTGAACCCTTGGGTAGTTCATGGTGTCTTGCTAAGGCCAACTATCCAATATTGTCTCCCCAAGGCAAGGGGGCTGGACATCTTGCATTTCTTTCATTTCGATTGTTGTCATTGTTATTTTTGTTGTCGCCCATCGCTTCAGCTAGGATGGGAGATTTTTCTTCTATTCCTTCAATGAATTTCAACATAAGGAACCTCCTGAAAGATTGGTTCTGCTTGAATTGGAGCATCTCTTCTCCTTTTCATGTATACTCGATACATAAGGATGCTTAATTCCATGCGGGTGGTGGCAAAACTGGTCTACCTATTGCAAGATCTACTCTCTCTTCTTCTTTATCTAGAGTGGTAGCCACATTTCTCCACTGAGTGGTAGAAGTATGATTTTCAAAGATAAAAGTGCATAGGCTACTGATGATGTTTGACCGCTCTGCTTCAATGAAAACAAGATTCAGTTGTATAACAGGCCGAATAAGTCTTGGTTGATGTACTGGAGCAGTAGGATGCCAAATTATCATTCTCGTGGCAAAGCATGAGCCTTGTGAAGTTTTTGAGCCTCATGCCCCATTGTGGGGATGAGAAAACTGTTGGCGTAACAATTAGCACCTCTAGAGTGTTAGTTGGTACAGATAGCTATGCATAGTGCGTAATGACTGCTCTTCAAATTAGGAGGGGAAGCTCCCTTGTTGTGCTGAAAATGTGTGGAAAAGTAAAGTATCTAACTCCTATCTTTTTGACTCAGCTGGAAGAGGAAAAATGTTATGAAAACCCAACACGTTGCAACTAAGGTTTTTCTTTGGTTTTGCATATCTTAACTACAAATAAGCTAACTAATTTAAACTATCCAATCTCCTTAAGAAAACAAAGCATGAGGAAATGGAGCAGGAATGATTTATACAATAACCTCTAAGACCAGATTTCCAAGGAGGTCACAACACTCTATCTAAGGCGTAGGTTGAAAGAAAGGTTATTAGCAACAAAATTCAACAATAAACCTTACTTCTGAATTCCCAAGGAGTTGACAACACTCTATCTGAGGTGTAGACATGAAATAAATCCTATTAATCACATAACATCAAATGAT
>VDFB02098642.1:0-22891 GCA_007258455.2 Sequoia sempervirens
TAACTCAAATCTGAGGAAGAGTGCAAACTAGTTAAGTCATAGCCATTACATAGAAAACTATGTAAACCTTATATTTTGATCTTCTATTACTTGTATCTTACAAACTACTTATCCAATTTAGATGAAATTCTGAATTAAGATGAAATTGACAACCATGAACATCATATTAGAATCACAAAATTAAATCTCCAAGGGTGAACGAATGTGGACCAAATTACTTGAGGGCTCTATGTACTAAAACTATCGGTGTAGACATTTAGAAAAAATGCTTAACTATTTTTGTGTGTGGATCAAACCCTCTTGCAAAATAACTCTTCTACAATTATTCTTAACACAATGTTGATATCCATCATGCAGTGTTGACATCAATGAAAACTCATTAATGACAACCTTCTTTATTCTTTCAACACTTGACACTTGGGGGCAACACATTATTTCCTGTTGCAAGTTTTATGCCTCATAATTGCTCATTGGGAACAAAAGAATTATGGCCTCTTCTCATCCATATATTCTATTCACATTGATGACACATGTAGGTAAGTATACAACATCTACATATTCTTTACTCAATTTTATGTTTATATCTCATATTTGGTTTCATAATCAATTTTTAGTCAAATTTATTTTCATTTTTCTCTCCTTGATTTGTACTCTATGAATTTTAGGGGTCATATTATTAATGATTGCATTATCATTCCATGCACACATTTTATAGGTTAGAAGCTAATACTTGTTCCAACAAATCAAGTTCTAAAAACTTTGTATCCTTAGTTATTTTTCAATTATTTATATTTTGGCATGTATACTCACCTAGTTTTGCACACACCAAAGTAGGGACAAAATGTTTGAAAAAAATTAGCACTTTTTTCCTTTCCTTTTACAACACTTTGGACAAATGCTTATGTTCTTAAGGAGAGCCTTCTAAAATTAACTAATTTGCACAAATGCTTATGTTCTTAGGTAGCCCCAAGTATTAAAGAGATTGAGCATGTGATTAATGTTGTGTATTAAATCCTAGTTCATTTTAATCAAATAATCTAATAAAAATCAAATATCATTGAAAAATATTGGGTCAACATCTAGGACAACACTCTTGTTTATCTATCACTAATACTTGTAGGTTCAACATATCAACTACTCTATCTACACCAGCGTCCAACACCACAACTATATTATTTTATCATTGTAAACTAAATATCAAGCACTAACCTAGGCATAAGGAAATCTTGAACTCCAATCCTTTTGTGGTGAGCCCCAAAGGTGCTTATTAACACCAAATTATCCTTCCTTCAAATATACATCAGGGAAATGGGTTTTGTAGGTTTTAAAGTTCAAATTCCATAGAGGATGGAATTGCATCACCCAAGACAAAATCATATCATCTCACATGTGATTGTGTCCATAAAATATAAGGGTGACCCAATTCAAATTCAATGGTTATTCTTCCAATACATCCAATTTTAAGCAATTCAAATTCAATATGTCTAACAAGAATGCCACCAAAGCTTAAGTAGTTCTAATGAGTAGAACTTGTACCAATCATTGTAATTTGAACATGTTGAACTAAAATTTGAGGGAAAAGATTATGTCAGATATTCACTTGAAAATTTTGGTTGCACTTTAGCTCATGTCCCTAAATATTTTTCAAGTGTCAACACACTCATGGTTGGTGAAGAGAAAAGAAGTGTGGAGGTTGAAGCACTAGCATGTTACATGCAATGCGTTAAAAATCAAATGAAGTTGTGCCATGGTCATAAACACACCATTCACAAACAACCCACATTTTTCAAGAGTTGTCTAGCATACACTTTAGCAAGTTAATGTTGAATTACAGGAGCTTACCATTGATTACATATTGATACTTTTATATGTCAAGTTCAACATGTAGCTCCATTGATCAAGGCATGTAGTCATATAGCTCAACTTCGGCTTAATCTTGAAATATATAACATCCAAGGTGAAATATTGTCACCTCATCAACTATACTCTAACCTAATAGTATAAAAGAAATTAATTAATTACCTCATGCTTCTTATTTGCTTCTTCTCATTTTAGAAACATATGTTTTTATGAAAACAAAAATTATTAATTACACTGTATAATATGAAATAATTTTTTAAAACAAGGTGATAATTAGAATCTAGGAATTAAATTTTAACTATTAAACGAGGGCTTAAACTTATTCAACTTGCTTAAGTGTTTTGTAATCCAAGTTCAAAAGTAGAGTTGGCTTCTCAACATAATGTTTGTATTGCAGTTTTATGACCATTCAAAAAATAAAAAATAAAAATATTATTTTTCTATTATTTTTGTTTATGGTTTATATTATCACATTACTTAGTGTTGGATGTGTATTGAAAATTGATTGTATTTTTTTTTATATTTTGATTTTTTTAATTGGAGGAAATCATATACATTATTAATAATTTGATTACGCCGAGAGGAGTTCTACAGTCGCATAAGGCTTTAAGGACCTGAGTACATAAAAAAAAAAAAACTAAACCGTTACAAATGCGTTATCTTCCGATAAAACGCTTCACATGATGCATACGGAAGTGGAGAATATCAAACGTTTCAGTTACAAATGCATGCGACAGATGCATTCCAATTTAAAACACCACTGGTCTTTAGCGTGGGATTCATTTTCAAGCACTGGTTCTTATTCAAGCTCACCATTAGCACTGCAACATCATGAGGGGCAAGGCGCAGGCTTATTCTGGAAGGAAAATGCTCCTTAATTCCGCGCAGATTTCTATGCTCCTCAATCCATTTTATCAGAAATCAGGGACATTAGAAATCCCCATTTCATTTCATAATCGGTATTTTGCTGAATGACAATTCTTAGCTTTTCTGAAAATTGAAGCGGGCTAATGGTTTAAATCTTATGAATTTTCTGCTCACAAATATCAGAGTTGGATGTGTCACGAGAGTGGCTGCTTGACAGGTTTGACCTTTCCACTACATTTTATTCTATTTTTTTATGGAACTTTCTACTGCTTTTTAGTTTTGCTCTATTTTCAATACTGTTCCACTTCCAATCGTATGGAGATTCAATAGGCACTGAATTTTATCTATTTTAGATTTTATACTTTCTTGAGTTCCATTTGCCACTCTTTGCCACCTCTGGATTAAATTAGACAGAAATCATGCAATAATCTACAAATGGGTATTGACGGGGATTTTCATTCCTGCAATAATCTGAAAGTTGTTTTTCTTTTATTTTTTGTGGAAATTTTCAGCAGTTGTAATGTGAGCCGCGGCAGAAAGCCTACACTGGTTTGCTCGGGAAACCTAGCTTTTGCATGAATATAAAAGTGAAGGTCGAAGAATCCTTGCTCCTCTGCAATCGGACTGTTCAATAATCCTGATTGGGTAAAAAAGCTGTAAAGCATTTGATATCAATCATGGGTGTGTCTGATGAAGGGAAATCATGAAAGAAAATGTGATTCAGTAACTCACTTGCGTCTTGACTATGTTAAATATGTGGTCTTTTTGTGTTTATACATGGGTTGTTGTAAATTTATGAAAAAATCTGTGTAATAAGTGCAGTAGATCAGAGCTTTAGACATTGGCTAGAATAGATCCTAGCCAGAATTTGTCTGCTTTTGAAAATAGCTGTGTAATTATTTTCTGTATCTAACGTTTACGATCTGTAATCCCTCATCAGGAATGAATTCGTTTTGGCTAATATATATATGTATATATTTGAGTGCAGACGACTGGAAGGAAATCGTTCGTTTCTTCACAAGTGATTTTAATGAGGAAGTTTACACAAAGGATGGCTTTTCAATTATATATTGATAAGTTAATATGTATGGCTTTGAAAACAATACTAAGTTAATAGTCATGTATTAGTCCTTCTTCATATTGTTCGAATATTGTTGAGTTTGTATGTGATTTAGAATTGTTGGTTTACTTTCTTATTTTTTCATGTCTTTTCTTTTTTCTAATTTTATTGATCACAAAAATCTTTCAAATTAAGTATGAAAGAACTTTTTTAAATTTATATTTCATTCAAAGTTTCTATATTAAATTACTACACATAAAAAGATTCAAAGTTACTATCTTAAATTATTATAGATAATAGAAATTTCTCGAATTTAGAATGTTAAGTACTAAAGAACTTTCTTAAATTTATTATTGTATATAAAAGTTACAAGTTTCTAAATCAATCTATTTAAAATAAAATTAAAATTAAAATATTAAAAAAAAAAAAATCTTGTGATGTCCTTCTTTTATATATATATATATGAATGAAAAAAATATTCTTTTTAAATATTTTAAATTAAAGTATCAAATTATAAAATTGGAAAATTAAATTAAAAAAAAAATCTTAAATTTATTATTACATAAAAAATAATTTAAAAACAAAAATATTCTAAATTTACTATTTCATATAAAAGTAGTTTTTAAATTAGACGTAAAAAGAAGTTTCTTAATTTATTTTAGAAAATTAAGAGCGAAAGAAATATTTTAAATTTCTTTGTTAAGAATAAATTTAAAATATTTTTTTTGCCTTCTAATAAATCAAAGAAATTTGATGAAACAAAAAAATCAAAATCAAAGAGATTTCAAAAAACAAAAAAAATTTAATGACATGTGAAACAAAAAAAATCAAAATTAAAGAGATTTCATAAAACAAAAATAAAATAAAATTAGAGAGATTTGATGAAACAACAAAATTAAAGAAATTTCATAAAACAAAAAAAATTAAAATTAAAGAGATATGATGAAACAACAAAAAAATCAAATCAAAGAGATTTGATGAATCAAAAAAATCAAATCAAAGATAAATCACAAAGATTTGAAAATGTTTAGTATAAATAAATTAAAAAATCAAATAAATAAATTAAAGGTTAAAAAATAAGTTAGGTTCAAGTATAGGGTTCAATTAGAGTTAGTGTTAGGGTTGGTTTAATTATTAAGGTTCAATGGGAGATAAATTAGGGTTTGGGTGCAATTAAGATTTAATTAATTAAGGTTGAGTTAGGGTTTCAACTAGGATTCAATTAGTGTTATGACTAGGGTTAAAAAGTGTTATTGTTGAATTAGAGTTTAACTATGGTAAGTCTTATTAAGGTTCAATTAGAGTTAGTATTAGGGTTTGGGTGCAATTAGAGTTTAGTTAAGGTTGAATTAGAGTTACAACTAGGATTCAATTAGGGTTATAACTAGGGTTATAAAGTGCTATTGTTCAATTAGAGTTTAACAATGGTAAGTGTTAGGATTCAATCACAGTTAGGGTTCAAATAGGGTTAGGATTAGTGCTAGGGTTCAATTAGCCTTAGAGTTAGGGTTAGGGTTAGGGATAGGTTTATAAATGATAAAATATAGTAATTTGGTTAGGGTTAGAGATAAAATTGGGACTAGGGTTGGGGTTATCATCACGAATAGGGATTCGGGTTAGGATTAGGGTTAGGGTTAGTGCTAGGATTAGGGTTAAGGTTAGGGTTGTGGTTAAGGTTAGGATTAGGGTTATGGTTATGGTTATGGTTAGGGTTATCATCGCAAATAGGTTTATCATCACGAATAGGATTAGGGTTAGGATTAGGGTTAGGATTAGGGTTAGGGTTAGTGTTAAGGTTAGGATTAGCGTAAGGTTTATCATCACGAATAGGATTAGTGTTAGGGTTAGGGTTATGGTTAGGGTTAGGGTTATCATCACGAATAGGGATTACAATTAGGGTTAGGGTTAGGGTTATCATCACGAATAGGATTAGGGTTAGGGTTAGTGTTAGGGTTAGTATTAGGGTTAGGTTTATCATCACGAATAGGTTTATCATCACAAATAGGATTAGGGTTAAGGTTAGGATTAGGGTTAGGGCTAGGGTTAGGGTTAGGGTTATGGTTATGGTTATGGTTATGGTTATGGTTAGGGTTATGGTTATGCATATGTTTATAAATGATAAATATAGTAATTTGGTTTGGGTTAGAGTTAAAATTGGGATTAGGGTTGGGGTTATCATCATGAATAGGGATTAGGGTTAGGGTTAGGGTTAGGGTTAGGATTAGGGTTAGGGTTATAGTTATGGTTATGGTTATGGTTATGGTTATGGTTATGGTTATGGTTATGGTTATGGTTATGGTTATGGTTATGGTTAGGGTTAGGGTTAAGGTTAGGGTTAGGGTTAGGGTTATGGTTATGGTTAGGGATAGGTTTATAAATGATAAAATATAGTAATTTGGTTAGGATTAGACTTAAAATTAGGATTAGGGTTGGGGTTATCATGACGAACAGGGATTACGGTTAGGGTTATGGTTATGGTTATGGTTAGGGTTAGGGTCAGGGTTATGAAATCACGAATAAGATTAGATTTAGGGTTAGGATTAGGGTGTTAGGTTTATCATCGTGAATAGGTTTATCATCATGAATAGGTTTATCATCACGAATAGGATTAGGGTTAGGGTTAGGATTAGGGTTAGGGTTAGGGATAGGGTTATGGTTAGGGTTAGGGTTATCATCACAAATAGGTTTGTCATCATGAATAGGGATTACGATTAGGGTTAGGGTTAGGGTTAGGGTTAGGGTTAGGGTTATGGTTATGGTTATGGTTAGAGTTAAGGTTAGAGTTATGGTTGTGGTTAGGGATATGTTTATAAATGATAAATATAGTAATTTAGTTAGGGTTAGAGTTAAAACTGGGATTAGGGTTTGGGTTATCACCACAAATAGGTTTATCATCATGAATAGGGACTAGGGTTAGGGTTACGGTTAGGGTTACGGTTAGGGTTATGGTTACGGTTACAGTTACAGTTAGGGTTAGGGTTAGAGTTAGGGTTTGGGTTAGGGTTAAGGTTAGGATTAGGTTTAGGGTTATGGTTAGGGTTAGGGTTAGGGTTATCATCATGAATAGGTTTATCATCACAAATAGTTTTATCATCACGAATAGGATTATTATCACAAATAGGATTAGGGTTAGGGTTAGGGTTAGGGTTAGGGTTAGGATTATGGTTAGGTTTATCATCATGAATAGGATTAGGGTTAGGGTTAGGATTAGGGTTAGGATTATCATCACGAATAGGGATTAGGGTTAGGGTTATTGTTAGGGTTAGGGTTAGGGTTAGGGTTAAGGTTAGGGTTATGGTTATGGTTAGGGTTAGGGTTAGGGTTATCATCACGAATAGGTTTATCATCACAAATAGGATTATTAGATCACAAATAGGATTAGGGTTAGGGTTAGGGTTAGGGTTAGGATTATGGTTAGGTTTATCATCACAAATAGGTTTATCATCACGAATAGGATTAGGGTTAGGGTTAGGATTAGGGTTGGTATTATCATCACGAATAGGGATTAGGGTTAGGGTTACTGTTAAGTTTAGGGTTAAGGTTAGGGTTAGTGTTAGGGTTAGGATAAGGGTTAGGATTAGATTTAGGGTTAGGATTAAGATTAATATTAGGACTAGGACCTAACCATAACCATAACCCTAACCCTATCACTAATCCTAACACTAACCCTAATTCTAACCCCAACCATAACTCTAACCCTAACCCTAACCCTAACACTAACCCTAACCCTAATCCCTATTCATGATGATAACCCTAATCCAAATTCGTGATGATAAACTGTAACGCTTGGGAGATAAGCAAAAGCATTTTAAATTGTTCAATCCGTTTCAAAAGTTTACTTTAAAAATTATGCCATTAATAAGAGTTTTCAAAATAAACTCAATGTAAAAGAATTAAAACAAATTGCATTTTCTGTATATAAAATATAACATTTGTATTTCATCACGATTATGCACATGGCCAAGTATATCAATGCATTTTCACATATATTTACCCATACTCAAAAGAGATCAATAAACCAATAAATATTCACATTTGTGTGAGACCAATAACTTCAATAAATAAATTTGTATCAATGTTATATCAAAATCTTAATAACACATCTATTTCAATGTTGCAATAACAAATGCCAAATACAATTACATTTACAATGGGCTTCACAAGTCATTCCAGTAGGATACTCAAGTACATAAATAGTAAAAATAAAAACTCTGATCCTCCAACCGTCGTGACACCATCGATCTTCTTGCGAGCTGGGGCCAAGAGTGTGATTCAGGCGCCTTTTCCGCCCAACCACGAAGTACAAGACTTCCCCGGGTTCCTTCCTAACTTGAAGGAATCCCCAACCCTGCATAAGGAGCCTAGCAACTTGACACAATAAAACAGGAGGGAACTCTCGATGCATGCCTGGTGCCTATATGCATTTTTAATATGAGAAAACATATTTCTTGCAAGAGGAGGTGGCAGAGACCAAAATACATATATTTCTAGGCTTTTAAAACAAATCCATCTATTTCAATGGTACAAGTGCTTGGCCAAGCATAAATAAAAACAAGTGGTAGTTTCAGAAAAGGTAAAACTACCGTCTCTGTGGATCCACCTTCGGCATCCTATCCCGGAAGTTACCAAAATACAGCATAATAAAGTGCAAAAACAGAAAGTTGTGCATTTTCCTTATATGCTTTATGCATTTCATTAATTCTAAAAGAATTTCCTTCATTTATCCACATTCATAAAATGTTTTTCAAACTGATTTCCGTTCATACTTAGGTTTCAAACGAGAGTTTCAAACATCTTTTGAGTTCCATTTTATCATGTTGAACAAAAGAATAGGTTGTAAAGTTTCAGTATTAAAATAAAATCTGCTCTTTTCTCAGTGAATTTTCTCTTGTTTAGTAAAGAAATCTGTTTTCACTCCAAGCTACTCTCTTGAATGTTCTTGTTCAAGTTTGGTTTTTCAAATGTAAAATGTATGTACATCATGATATTTTTAGTGTATGAACACAAGTAGAAGTAATAATTTTCTGTATAAAATAGTGTTCTCAGATTTATGTATATTTCTATATCTTCAAAAGTCAAGCTGATTTGAAAGTGGAATTCCCAATTTGCTACAGGTTTCTAGTTAAAAATAATATACAGAAACAGGGTAATTCTTTCAGAAAACAGAGGTTTGCAAATTTGCATTTGAGTTTTCTATTGTATGCTAATATTCAGAAATCTACATCTGTATGTAAGCATAAGACAATGTGACCAAAAGAAGATCACCAATTTGCATGATTCCAAGAGGTACATTTTCATATTTCCAGCTTCAAAGATACTGAGATGTTTATATATATTTGTCAGAAATATATCACATTCTGAAGATGGTTTTCCTGTGTAAGTTCATATTTATATATATATATATATATATTTATATATATATATATATATATATATATATATATATATATATATATATATATATATATATATATATATCTATACAGCTAAGTATATATATATACATATATATATGTTTAAAAAATACAGATTATCATATTCATTTTCACCCTCACATTTTTATGGCCACGCACATAGAATGAATAGATTTTTATGGTTTCAAATGAGGTATAAGCACCCCAAAGGATGCTGGGAGGCCTTGCCTCTCCCATAGGGAGGGCGCGGGCTGTGAGGAGGCCGCGCCCCCTCCACAGGCCGCGAGCCTCCCCACATCGCCGCGGCATGTGGAGGGCGCGAGCCTCCCCACAGCGTCGTCCCTTCCCTTGGGACGGGCTAGGGATTAAAATCCCTTCCCCATACATTCAAAAAACAAATTCTTAAAAACAAAAATTTGCCCAACATTCAACTGCAATTAAATTCATTCCAAAAGAATTTCAAAATAATGTCTGGTAAAAGTTTACATGCAAAATTTAGAGTATATATATATATATGCACAGGAATGCAAATTCTTGTATATATATATATAATTTCATATGTTATCTTTTCTCTCACAATTTTTTGTACAAAAGAATAGCAAATGAGGGTAGTTTCATGAAATACAGATTGCAAGAGAATATAACCCTATTCTAGAAGAAAGAAATTGGGCATTTTCTCAAAAATGTAAACAAATAAAGAGAAGGTTTTTCCCCAGATTTAAAAATAAGACTTGAAGACATTTTCTCAGGCATTTGTATTCATTTTCTCAAAATCTTGCATACAAATTCTCCAATTTCATACTAAAATTCAAACTAGTTTAAAAGAAAAGAATGGAAAAACCTGGCAAATTACTCCAGTTGCAGATGTCCAGAATTTCATTCAATCTCCTTCTCCCTGAGCCCCCGGTTATTTTCTCCCCCAGCTTCTATATTCTCTCCACCTTAAATCCTTATTCCCTTCTACCGAGAGTCATGATAACCCTTTCAAAGTGACAGATGGATAATTTTCTTGGCAGATATTTACATGCAAAAATAAAGAAATAGCCACTTGCCGAGAACATTGTTGGTTTTAAGAAGAATTTTCAGAACCCAATTTTCTCGGGACTGTCTTTTCTATTTAATATTAGTTTCCTCTCTCCTAATCTTGGACTTTGAATTAAAACATATGCAAATAAAATATTTCCATTTTATTTCAATTTCATAAATAAATAAAATTTAATAAAAAGATTTTCAATTATTTGCACAGAAAGTGGGATAGATAATTCAATAAATATTTACTTCATAAACACATATTTATTTGGCTTGTTAATTAAGATAGATTTAATAAATAAATAAAAATCACAATCCTTTTAAAACTACAATTAATAATTAATTTATATTTATGTTATTATTTTTATTATTTATTTATTCAAACCATTTATTACCTATTTTGTAAGTAACTCAAAACAATCAAATTAAAACAGACATTGCCTAAATGCAACTATATGATTTTTAGGTGCTATGTGTGTGACCGAGAGTTCTTCCTCTTTTACCCTATCGGGAAGCTAGCCTTCTTTCCTCAATCACACTCTTGGTCTTCGACCACCTGCAACTCAAGTGCACTCAGGCGTGCAACAACGAAATTGTATTAGTAACCGATATAGAGATATAAATCAAAGCAATAATTAAATCAATACTTCTATTTTGTTCTATCTTGCATATTTTAAAATAAAATGCGTTCACAATTTCAAAAGTAAATATTTTTCACATTTCCACACACCAAAGCATTGTATTATATCATATTACTCTAACACACACCATCATTCATATAATAAATCCACACAAAGCCATGGACAAAACAACATCAAATTCTGAGACGTGACATCCTTCCCCACTTGGAAGAGACATCGTCTCGATGTCTAAAAGCAAGTTACACAACAAAATTGAGATACCAGTATATCGTAAGTCTCTACATGAAAGAAAATAAGAGTATGCTAAGATCTCAAATGAGGAAAGGCTCTATCTATATCCTCAGCATTCTCCCAGGTGGCATTATCCACCGAATACTGGTCCCACTGGACCCTGTACTGCATAATGTCCCTATTCCGCAACTTAACGTTGCACTCTTCCAGAATCCTGACGGGCTCCACCTGAATCACCCCTGGGTCCTGAACCTGCAATGCACGCCAATCAAGGATGTGAGCAATATCTGGATGGTAGGGCTTAAGTACTGAGACATGAAATACATTATGTATCCGGGATAGAGCTGGTGGCAGAGCAAGCCTATAAGCAACTGGATTCACCACCTCCAAAACATCAAAGGGCCCAACAAACCTAGGGGCCAACTTAGAGTTCTTGCCGAAAGAGATTGAACTCTTATGCGGCCGAACCCTCAAAAAGACCTTATCTCCTACAGAGAACTGCCTGAAGCTTCGGTTCTTATCTGCTAGACTTTTCTATCTATCCGCAGCTTGTTTCAATTTTTCCTTAATGATCTTCATTTGGTCTTCCATTTCTCTGAGCATCTCAGGGCCAATCACAACCCTATCTTCTACTCTGTCCCAACTAATGGGTGTTCGACATTTACGTCCATAAAGAGCTTCAAAAGGTGCCATACCCAAAGAAGCATGGTAGGAGTTGTTGTAAGCGAACTCCACCAAAGGCAAATACTCCTCCCACTTATGTTGCTGCTCCATACAATACATGCGGAGAAGATCTTCTACTACCTGATTCACCCTCTCTGTCTGACCATCGGTCTGAGGATGATATGCGGAACTGAAATTCAATTTAGTTCCTAGGGAAGAGTTCAATGTGATCCAAAACCTGGAAGTCATCCGAGTGTCTCGATCTGAAATGATCGTTTCTGGCACTCCATGCAAACGGAAGATTTCCTGAACAAATTTTCTTGCTAAAACCATTGAACCGTCCTTGAGGTTTCCAGGAATGAAATGAGCAACCTTCGTCAACTTATCCACCACAACCAAGATGGTATCATGTCGGTTCCTAGACATTGGCAACCCCTGAATAAAATCCATAGTGATAACCTGCCATTTATACTCTGGCACCCTATGAGGATATAAGAGTCCTGCCGGATGCACATGCTCAGCCTTGACTTGCTGGCATTCCAAGCATCGGGCTACATATGAAGTAATATCCCTTTTAAGTCTTGGCTAGAAGTACAGTGGCCTAAGTCCTTCCATCATCTTTGTAATACCAGGATGTCCTGAGTATGGTGCATTGTGGAACTCCTCTAGCACCAACTCTCTCAAGTTTGCAGAACTAGGAATGTACATCCGCCCCTGGAATCTCAAGAGCCCATCCGATTCAAATACATAACCCTCATATCGACGATCTGAGGAATTCACCCCTAGGGCTTGTTTAACCCTTTCATAATGTTCATCCCCAAGTGAGGATTGAACTACCTACTGCCTGAAATCTGATTTAATGGTAACCATGGCTGCAAGGTGCCTCCTTCTACTCAAGGCATCAGCCACCATGTTTTCCTTACCCTTAATATATTCAATTCCAAAGTCATATTCACTCAAGAATTCTAGCCATCGCCTTTGTCGGGCATTAAGATTGGGTTGAGTGAAGATATATCTTAATCCTGCATGGTCTGTCTTCAGTTCAAAAGGATTTCCCAAGAGATAATGCCTCCACATCTGTAAAGCATGGACTATGGCTGCCAACTCCAAGTCATGTGGTGCATAGTTTAATTCATGTTGCTTTAACTTCCTTGATTCATATGCTACCACTTGCCCTTCTTGCATAAGAACCACTCCTACCCCTTCCCCTGATGCATCAGTAATAACTATAAAATGGCCATTCGGATCGGGCACAACCAGGATGGGTGCAGTAGTGAGTTTCTCCTTAAGCAGCTGAAAAGCTCTCACACTTATCACTCCATTCAAATTTCTTTTCTTTCTTCTATAGTGCAGTGATGGGTGCTGCAATTGTCGAGAACCCCTGAACGAATCTCCTATAATAACCTGCAAGACCCATGAAGCTTCGAACTTTGGAGACATTCTACAGCGCTGGCCAATCCATAATTGCCTTAATCTTTTCTGGGTCCACCGTTACCCCTTCTGCTGAAATAACGTGTCCCAAATAGTGCACCTCAGATTGGAAGAAAGTGCATTTAGACATCTTTCCATACAGCTTATGTTCCCTCAATCGTTGCAACACAATTCTCAAATGCTTCTCATGTTCTTCCTCTGACTTAGAATAGATCAAGATATCGTCAAGAAAGATTAGGACAAAGTTATCTAAACAATCTCGGAAGACACTATTCATCAGGTTCATGAAAGCTGCAGGGGCATTACTTAGCCCAAATGGTAGCACCGTAAACTCGTAGTGCCCATACCTTGTTCTAAAGGCAGTTTTGTGAATATCTTCTTCTTTCAATCTCAACTGGTGGTATCCCGATCTTAAATCAATTTTCGAGAATACCTTGGCGTCTTTCAGCTGGTCGAACAAGTCATCAATGCGTGGGAGCATGTATTTGTTCTTGATAGTGACCTTGTTAAGCATCCTATAGTCAATGCATAACCTCAAGGTCCCATCCTTCTTTTTCACAAAAATAACTGGAGCTCCCCAAGGTGACACGCTTGGTCTAATAAATCCCTGCTTCAACAATTCTTCCAGTTGGGCCTTAAGCTCAAATAATTATGTTGTGTTCATCCTGTAAGGAGCATTAGACTGAGGTTTTTCCCCTAGTAGCAAATCAATAGAAAAATCAAACACACGCCTAGGCGGTAGCTTAGTTAGTTCTACAGGAAAAACATCCTCAAATTCTTTCAGAATGGGATGATCATTAATTGAGGTTTCTTTCTCGTCAAGATCCTTGACCTTTATTGCAAAGATAGTGCATCCCTTCCGACTTGCCTTTTTCAACTGCATGGCGGAGACTTGCCTAAGCTCTAAAGGCTTTTTAATGCCACAAAGCTCCACATGGTTTCCTCGGTCATCAAGACACTTTATTGACTTCTCTTCGAAGTCCACAAGAGCCTTATGTTCAGAGAGCCAATTTATCCCTAATATTACATCGTAAGACCCCAATGGTGCAACATACAAATTCACTTGTGTTTGAAGGTTAGGGAGTTCAAGTTTACTGAAATACATGCATTGCTCTACCTTCCTCTCTACCCGGTTTCCATATTGAACTTTCCAAGAATTTTCCATATAACTCAGTCTAACTGATAACTTAGTCAAAACATGAGGATCTACAAAACTATCAGTAGCACCAGTATCAATCAAAACAGAAACAGGGCATCCAAACAATTTACCCGATAGCTGGATAGGAGTGGCCTGATAATCTGCTTGGCGATTGTCAACCGCCACATGAATATGATGTTGATTCCTGTTATTCTGTTTGTTATTCCTCTGAGGGCACACACTGGCGTAATGCTCGCCACCACAGGTATAACAACCCCCACGAGGTGCTTTGGGCTTGTCAGAAAAATCTCTCCTGTTGTTATCATTCCTTTTATTGAAATTGCCCCTCTTGTTGTTATTGTTCCTGTTTCCATCGTTGTGGTCCTGAGGACTACCATCCCTCTTCAGATTTTTGATTTGCCTGTTATCATTCCCTTGATTGTCCTGTTTGCTCTGACCACCCTGATTGTTATTACCTTGACGATTTCCCTGGAACTTCTTATTGCCATACTTGGCTTCCCTGCTCTTCTTATAGTTAGCAGCTTGCTGCAGCTTGTGCTCCTGTTTAATTGCCAAATCAAAAACTTCATCCATGGTGGCTGGATTATGCAGATCTATTTCATTTCCAATTTGAGGTCTAAGCCCCAAAATAAATATTCGAACTCGAAACCTCTCATCATGCTGGTATTGGGGTGCATACTTGAGAAAGTGAGAATTTCTCCCAATACTGAGTCACTGTCATGCCACCCTGTATGAGTACCTGGAATTCTGTCATTTTCTTATCAAAGTAAGATTGTGGTAACCACCTCTTCCTAAATAATTGTAGAAACTTATCCCAAGTTACCTTCCCATGCATAAACTACTTATCCACCCTTTCATTTTCCCACCAAGTAGCAGCCTCACCGGTGAGCTGATAAGAACCCCACTCAGCCTTTGTTTCATCAAATAGATTGCGTAGGGAAAAATACTTCTCCATCTATATAACCCAAGCTTCTGCTCCATCTCCAAGGGTTTTCCCATCAAATTTCAGAGGAGCGACCTTCTTTAGGTCTTTTCCCAACTCCTCAGCCACCCTATTTAGATTTCCTTCATTTCCAGGTGGTTCAACATTTGTTTCTCCATCGGTTTCATTTGTGTTTAACCCTTGACGGCCAACTCGCCTCTCCTGTTCTAGTTCCTCAATTCTAGCCCCCTGACTTTGCAGCAAGGCCAAAATTTGGTCCAGTTTATCATTGGGATCTCCACGAGATCCTCCAATCCGCTGGTACACTCTATTCTCCATTTAAGGTTACCCTAGTTAAAGCACAACGTCATACGTAGTTAGGCATAGGTCCTAGAGTTGAACCTTGCCGCTCTGATACCAAATGTAACGCTTGGGAGATAAGCAAAAGCATTTTAAATTGTTCAATCCGTTTCAAAAGTTTACTTTAAAAATTATGCCATTAATAAGAGTTTTCAAAGTAAACTCAATGTAAAAGAATTAAAACAAATTGCATTTCCTCTATATAAAATATAACATTTGCATTTCATCATGATTATGCACATGGCCAATTATATCAATGCATTTTCACATATATTCACCCATACTCAAAAGAGATCAATAAACCAATAAATATTCATATTTGTGTGAGACCAATAACTTCAATAAATACATTTGTATCAATGTTACATCAAAATTTCAATAACACATCTATTTCAATGTTGCAGTAACAAATGCCAAATACAATTACATTTACAATGTGCTTCACAAGCCATTCCAGTAGGATACTCGAGTACATAAATAGTAAAATAAAAACTCTGATCCTCCAACCGCCGTGACACCATCGGTCTTCTTGCGAGCTGGGGCCAAGAGTGTGATTCAGGCGCCTTTTCCGCCCAACCACAAAGTACATGACTTCCCCGGGTTCCTTTTTAACTCGAAGAAATCCTCGGCCCTGCATAAGGAGCCTAGCAACCTGACACAGTAAAACAGGAGGGAACTCTCGATGCATGCCTAGTGCCTATATGCATTTCTAACATGAGAAAACATATTTCTTGCAACAGGAGGTGGCAGAGACCAAAATACATATATTTCTAGGCTTTTAAAACAAATCCATCTATTTCAATGGTACAAGTGCTTGGCCAAGCATAAATAAAAACAAGTGGTAGTTTCAGAAAAGGTAAAACTACCGTCTCTGTGGATCCACCTTCGGCATCCTATCCCGGAAGTTACCAAAACACAGTATAATAAAGTGCAAATACAGAAAGTTGTGCATTTTCCTTATATGCTTTATGCATTTCATTGATTCTAAAAGAATTTCCTTCATTTATCCACATTCATAAAATGTTTTTCAAACTGATTTCCATTCATACTTAGGTTTCAAACGAGAGTTTCAAAACATCTTTTGAGTTCCATTTTATCATGTTGAACAAAAGAATAGGTTGTAAAGTTTCAGTATTAAAATAAAATCTGCTCTTTTCTCAATAAATTTTCTCTTGTTTAGTAAAGAAGTTTGTTTTCACTCCAAGCTACTCTCTTGAATGTTCTTGTTCAAGTTTGGTTTTCAAATGTAAAAATGTATGTACATCACGATATTTTCAGTGTATGAACACAAGTAGAAGTAATAATTTTTTGTATAAAACAGTGTTCTCAGATTTATATATATATATTTCTATATCTTTAAAAATTCAAGCTAATTTGAAAGTGAAATTCCCAATTTGCTACAAGTTTCTGGTTAAAAATATTATACAGAAACAGGATAATTCTTTCAGAAAAATAGAGGTTTGCAAATTTGCATCTGAGTTTTCTATTGTATGCTAATATTCAGAAATCTACATCTGTATGCAAACATAAGACAATGTGACCAAAAGAAGATCACCAATTTGCATGATTCCAAGAGATACATTTTCATATTTCCAGCTTCAAAGATACTGAGATGTTTATATATATATTTGTTTGAAATATATCACATTCTGAAGATGGTTATACCTGTGTAAGTTCACATTTATATATATATATACATATATATATATATGTTAAAAAAATACAGATTATCATATTCGTTTTCACCCTCATGTTTTTATGGCCGCGCACACAGAATGAACAGATTTTTATGGTTTCAAATGAGGTATAAGCACCCCAAAGGATGCTGGGAGGCCTTGCCTCTCCCATAGGGAGGGAGCGGGCTGTGAGGAGGCCGCACCCCCTCCACAAGCCACGGCCTGTGGAGGGTGCGAGCCTCCCCATAGCGCCGTCCCTTCCCTTGGGACGGGCTGGGGATTAAAATCCCTTCCCCATACATTCAAAAAACAAATTCTTAAAAACAAAAATTCGCCCAGCATTCAACTGCAATTAAATTCATTCCAAAAGAATTTCAAAATAATGTCTGGTAAAAGTTTACATGCGAAATTTAGAGTATATATATATGCACAGGAATGCAAATTCTTGTATATATATATATATATATATAATTTCATATGTTATCTTTTCTCTCACAATTTTTTGTACAAAAGAATAGCAAATGAGGGCAGTTTCATGAAATAAAGATTGCAAGAGAATATAACCCTACTCTGGAAGAAAGAAATTGGGCATTTTCTCAACAATGTAAACAAATGAAGAGAAGGTTTTTCCCCGGATTTAAAAATAAGACTTGAAGACATTTTCTCAGGCATTTGTATTCATTTTCTCAAAATCTTGCACACAAATTCTCCAATTTCATACTAAAATTCAAACTGGTTTAAAAGAAAATAATGGAAAAACCTGGCAAATTACTCCAGTTGCAGATGTCCAGAATTTCATTCAGTCTCCTTCTCCCTAAGCCCCCGGTTATTTTCTCCCCCAACTTCTATATTCTCTCCACCTTAAATCCTTATTCCCTTCTACTGAGAGTCATGCTAACCCTTTCAAAGTGACAGATGGATAATTTTCTTGGCAGATATTTACATGCAAAAATAAAGAAATAGCCACTTGCCGAGAACATTGTTGGTTTTAAGAAGAATTTCCAGAACCCAATTTTCTCGGGACAATCTTTTCTATTTAATATTAGTTTCCTCTCTCCTAATCTTGGACTTTGAATTAAAACATATGCAAATAAAATATTTCCATTTTATTTCAATTTCATAAATAAATAAAATTTAATAAAAAGATTTTCAATTATTTGCACATAAAGTGGGATAAATATTTACTTCATAAACACATATTTATTTGGCTTGTTAATTAAGATATATTTAATAAAATAAAAAAAATCACAATCCTTTTAAAACTACAATTAATAATGAATTTATATTTATGTTATTATTTTTATTATTTATTTATTCAAACCATTTATTACCTATTTTGTAAGTAACTCAAAACAATCAAATTAAAACAAACATTGCCTAAATGCAACTATATGATTTTTAGGTGCTATGTGTGTGACCGAGAGTTCTTCCTCTTTTACCCTATCGGGAAGCTAGCCTTCTTTCCTCAATCACACTCTTGGTCTTCGACCACCTGCAACTCAAGTGCACTCAGGCATGCAACAACGAAATTGTATTAGTAACCGATATAGAGATATAAATCAAAGCAATAATTAAATCAATACTTCTATTTTGTTCTATCTTGCATATTTTAAAATAAAATGCATTCACAATTTCAAAAGTAAATATTTTTTTTTTTCACATTTCCATACACCAAAGCATTGTATTATATCATATTACTCTAACACACACCATCATTCATATAATAAATCCACACAAAGCCATGGACAAAACAACATCAAAGTCTGAGACGTGACATAAACCTATTCGTGATGATAAACCTAACCCTAACAATAACCCTAACCCTAACCCTAAGCCTAATCTTATTCGTGATGATAACCCTAACCATAACCCTAACCCTAACCCTAACCCTTATCCATCTTCATGATGATAACCCCATCCCTAATCCCAATTTTAACTCTAACCCCAACCAAATTTTATCATTTATAATATAATATATTAACTTATATTATATTATAATATTATTTTTATATTAAATATTCTAAAATATTATTATTTATCTAATAATATAATTAAATAATATAGTATAATTAATTCATATAGTATAATATTATTATATAATAATAATATTATATATAATATAATATAATATTATATAATAATATTATTATTAATTCATATAATATATTATTATTATTATATTATATTATTATTTATCTAATAATATTATAATAAAATAATATATTAATTCATGTGATGTGTTGCCATATATATCTTAAATTTAAGATATATATGCTATTTTTAAGTCATTCATATCAAATATAGGTCACTTTACTGTTATTTTTCATCAATTATTAGGTTATATTAAGGTTAATTATAGTAAGAATTATTTAAATATTATAGTTAAAATATAGATAATTTAAATACATGTATCTAAAAAAATTGGAAAGATATTACTCTTAAATGATTTTATTTACTCAAGAGTTATATTATTTTTCTTTTAAAATTATTGAATAATTGTTTCATTTTATTTATATTGTTTACTTTTGTTTATCTTAATTTTATTTGAAAATCTATTTTTATTTACTTTCTTTTTTTTTTTAATATGATGTAGGAGCATCCAATGGTGTAGGGGCAGTCTTGTATCACCCAAAAAAAATACTTTTCCTTATTTTATTTTAGTGGTTTTGAATCTCATGATAACACTTAAGGGGGTGTAAAATAGTATGAAGTCTGAAAAGATAAAAAAAAAATCACTTACTATTTTTAGTAAGTTTGCCTAAACAAACATGTATGGACCCAAAAATTTATCCCAAAGAGCGAAATTGAAAAATGCATCTGATGGCAATATAATCATCTCAATATCTTGTACTGTTTAAGAGATATTAAAGTTTTCGTCCCGAGAAATTTCTCCAACACAACTTCAAACTCAAATTTGAAACCCTTAGAAGCCTTAGAAAAGCTTGAAAAATGGACAAAATGATATATCATAAGAGTAAATCAGACACCCCACTTTGCATTCCACCTAGGGGGTACATCCCTTGATTGAATTTTTCAAAAATGGTGGGCATCACAGGTTCATGGGTAACGATCGTAGAGCAAGAATGACCAATGGAGAAGTTGCACAAGAGGGTTGGTGTCATGGAGAAGAAGTGCTTGGAGGTGGAAAGTATTGGTGCAGGTGCAAGCTTGGTAGGACAACATGATCGAGGTTTTTTAGGTGTTCATCACGCCATAGGAGCTAATGCAATCTTGTTGGGCAGAAGGGCTCCTAACCGTCAGAACCAGCAAAAGGCTCGATCTAGACCCTTGTTAGAATCTTCCAGAAGGCCCTGGTTTTACTCTAATAATCGGGATCGCATTTGGGGAGCGATCCCTACAGGGAGATTTTGGAATCAACCCAACGCAAATAAGAGGAAAGTGTATTTTCCACCACAATATTGGCGCAATTGGAACCCTCCCCTAGGCAGCCAAGGAAGTTTTCTTGGCCTCCCCTCAAGGAGCCTGCTTGGGGAATCAGAATGGGCAACTGAGGCAAAGCAAGGGTGAGACTACGACGACTCAACCTAACCACTGGAAGGGGAATCCTATGAAATGGAACCCAGGGAAGCACTTAGGGGTTAGTGGTCAAGCCAGTCAAGTCCCTCACTTTGTTGCTAAAGAAAATACAAAGTGAATAGAGATCGACATCCAGGGAACAATGTTCATGTGGAGCGGAAGGAAGAAGGTGTGTAGGAGAAATCTAACACAAGGAGAGATCTTGTTGTCTTTGGCAAAGGGGTTGTTATCAATGAGTCAAGAAGACATAGTAAGGCGATGATCATCCCTAATAAAACCCTAAGGAATTATGTGGACATGTTGAAGGAACAAACTTTCTTTCCAAAGTCGAGAGGAGGTGGTTGTTTTGCAAAAAAGATGGTGGATTGGTGGAGAGACTAATGGGGCAAAGAGGTATGCATCAAATTTCTAGCCTGCAACTTTCTTCTAATTATATGCCCATCACCACAATTGAAGCAAAGCATCATGTTTAAAAAACTCCTACAAATAGATGGAATAGGGTTTTACATTAAAGAGTGGGAACCAAATTTCAATCTCCACAAGCATGAATTGGATAGAATGAAAGCATGGGTGAATCTGCACAATCTATATTGGCATGAGGAGGTCCTAAGTCTAATAGGGAATCAATTGGGAACTTATATTGGGGTCGATAAAGCCTTACTTCATAGATAAATGAAGGCTTGGGTGAGAATTTGTGTAGAAATTAGCTCAAGCAGTGTACGCCCGAAAGAACCAAAAATTATCACGGAGGAAGGCAAGTGGTTCCGGGATTAGATTGGGATCTCTTGACTAGCAAGGTCCCCACTTTTTGAAAATTTGATGCCACAAGTAGGGCTTTAGAACCTAACGGGGGTTGCTTTGTTGAGTTAGGAAGGAAAGATGTGAATAACGAGGCAACGCCAATGGACAAGGAAAGTTGGACGTCCAGGAGACAGAATAGGTTGCTCATCAGGAGAATGGGGGATATGAGATCACAAAGGAAGAAGCTTTGGCTGCAATGGAGAATGTAGGTGGGGTTTTAGGAGGGTCCCCAAACCCACAAGGAATGGAGGGACTAGGGTGGAAGTTGTGGGGATGGAGGAAATTATGGGAGTGGGATGTGAACTGATGCGTTATGTAGCTCTTACAGAGGAAGAAGTGAACACATATATGGGTAATGATGATGGTTGCAACCTAGATGTTCAAGCTCTGAAGGATAGTAACCCTATAGAATAAGGTGAGGTTTGAGAGCTAGAGGTAAAGGTTGCTTCACTGAAAGATAATGCAAATCCCTTAGCCACCTTGGTGACTCAGGGGAAAATGGGATTGAAATCAAGGAACAAAGTCAAGAAGTCACTAGATTGCAAGGAAGGCAGGAGGAAAGGTAGGTTGTCAAACATAGAGAAGAGGGCTATGGATGGTATGTAGAAGGCCAATAGAAACTCACCATGATGCTAAGATTAGGGAAGGGTGGTACCCTTCACAAGGAGCAATGAGGATCATATCGTGGAATGTTAGGGGCTTAAACACCCCTAACAAAAAGCACCTTCTAAGGCACTTCATGTAGATGTCAAAAGTTGGTGTCCTCATGATTCATGAGTCAAAATTAAGAAATATAGAAGTGGAAATGTTCAAGAAGAAATGCAAAAGTTTGAACATTGAGCAAGTGGAAGCTGCAGGAGCCTTAGGGGGTCTACTAATGGCCTGGATATCTCATGTTGCTTATCTAAAAAATGTTGCGAGAAATAGCAATTGGTTAGACTGCAAAGTGAGAAGTATTTCATCAAATTTGATCTTGACATTAATCAATATTTATGGCCCCTCAAGTTTCATTAAGAAAAGGGAACTGTGGGCAGAGCTTAGTGTTTTCTACAACAAGGTATCCCCTAAATGTTCCATTTTAGGGGGTGATTTCAATGCGATCATGCATAGTGAGGATAAAATGGGGGGTATGCAAATAAGTATCAATCCCAAATGGATTTTGAGAATTTTGTAAGGGGGGATGATCTGTTTGAAATTCAAATGGAAAATGAAAAATACACATGGACAAATCAAAGGTTGG
>VDFB02098645.1:0-17823 GCA_007258455.2 Sequoia sempervirens
CTCTCCCTCCTGCTCGCTCTCCCTCTCTTAGGTCTCTCTCTCTCTCAACCCTCTCCCTCTGTTAGGTATCTCTCTCTCCCTCTCAGCCCTCTCCCTCCTACCCCCTCTCCCTCTCTTAGGTCTCTCTCTCTCAATCACTCCCTCTATCTCTCTCCCCTCTACCCTTAATTGTAAACCTTAAAATCTTCACCCTTAAATCCTCTACCCTCTACCCTCTACCCTCTACCCTTAGCCCTTCCCTCCTTTATCCTCACTCCCTTCCTCTCTCTCTCTCTCTCAAGTATCTCCCTCTCTTAGGCATCTCTCTCTCTCACTCCCCCTAGCTCTCTCCCTAGTACCCTTAATCCTCTACCCTATAAATGTACCATCTAAAGCTTAAAAAAACCAAATTTATCATAACATGAGCAAGTTATTAACTAGTAGAGATATGTTTGTTTAGGATTAAATAACGCGAGCACATTTTTTTATTAAACTAAAAATTGTAAAAAATCACAATATACCCATGATGTCGGCCCACATTCTGCATATTCTCCTGGTTTTGTGTGTGCTCCAACAAAAAGTAGCTTTTTGGTGATTGAGTGAAGTGTGCATGCATGATTTTGAGATTCCACCACCTTTTGAATGTTGTTTCCATCACCTTTGCATGAAATAGCAGAGTTTTCACGTTGAGAGGCATATAATATCAATTCAAGTTTGAATTACAGTGATAATTGATATACAATTGAAATTTGGAGGGGAACAAGCTTTTGAAGAAGTCAAATTTTAGAGTTTGAGGAAGGAAGAAGCAAAGGCTGCATAATTGGGTAGAACTCCATTTGAAACTTTGATTTTTTAGGTATGTGAAATCTTTGTACATTTTCTTTCATTCTATTATGGCTTGCTTTCATTTTTGTTGTTTTGCTTATTCCATGTTGATCAAATTGTTTGTTTGTGATGCAATATCAGATTGGCAAGCCACTCAACAACATCATTTCTTTAGGGAACTTCCTTCCCAAATCAAATCAGGAGAAGATAAATTTATACAAACTTTTTCAAATTCATCCAAAACTACTTTTCATTCAACCAAAATCCATTTATTTCATTTCAAGTTATAAGGCTATTAGTAGCCAATTCACCATCTCCATATAGAAAACCATTTTCAGAATCAACTTTCAACTTTTTTCTTGTCATTAACAATACAACAATCACTCATCAACTCAACTTACCCCTTCAAGGAAAAAACAATCAAACACCTATGTTCCTTAGACCTACAAGCAAACATCATCCCAGCCATTTAAGATATCTTTGCTCAAATCAACACATCCATCATCCTATCTTCACTTAAACACCATTTGTAACAAAAACAAGCATCATTAGTTTAACACTCTCACCAGACCTTTAAGATACCAATTTCATTATTTTTTGATTGTAATATTCCAATATATCAGTATAGACACACTCTAACTACTTTGCATTCAAGACACCATTGCCATATATTGGAAACATATGCCCAAATCATCAAATATTTCACAATCTACCTTTAAAACATTACCAAGCATAGACACAACTATGGCATCACAAATGAGACTTCTCCCAAGCACTTAACAACATTCCTTTCACTGTTTCTACATATTCTCTTCTTTTAGCAAACAATGCCAAATATCTCTAGTAGGCCAACATTCCATCTAATTGGGTGATTCCTTTTCTATCATAAAGCATTTACACAATCCCAATATAGATTCTCAGGCCTATTTTGATCATTTTCAACATACTATAAAATTTTATACACTTATTTCACAAAATAGAGTAGAACCAACATGTTGTCTACTGGTAAAAGCCCTTAAATAGGTCAATTTATCAAAGCAAGTCATCATAGAACTACTCACTAATCCACTAAACCTACAAACAGTCTTAGGCCATGTGTAGAAACTCACAAATAAACAAGTTTCAAGATGGGAAATGCCCATCAATACACAAAATCAGTAAACACTTGATTATAGGGTGAAAACACACCAACCATGACGGTTTCTTTAATGAAACATTTGCAAAACCTCTACTACTCCGCCCAACAATTGAAACATGCTTCATTATGTCTAAAAATTATTTTGAAATCATTTCTAAGCTACTCTACATGTTGTTTCCTCAAACCCTACTTGAAAACACCATTTTTTTGAATGAGAAAATTCAGAATTTTGTTCATGCAATAGTATCCCGACTTCTTATTTCTATTTACCCCTGCCACACACATCTTCACATTGAAAAGACACTAAATATGATCCATTCCATCGACCTACTAGCCCTACATCGGTGGAATGGATAAAAATCACTTTTTAGACTCTCAAAATAATTGTAAGGAAACCACAGACCGAGACTTAGGAAACTAAGTTCAAATTCTTGATTATTTGAATTCCAATTCCTACAACTTTCAAGAATGAAAGAAGTCTCTTTCCCTAACAAGAATCAAATCTTAGATTGCTTGAATCACTATGCAACCTGAAAACAAGAATAGAAAAGCTTTCCAAAATAACTGAGCAGAGGTTTTTTTATTGATTTTTATGGATTTTTGGGATACAAGATTTGCCTTTCTCGAGCTTACAATGCTTTTTAAAGGTGTCTAAATCAGTTCAAATAACTACCTCTTCATCTTCATCAACCCATCCTTGCCCTTCCACAAAAAAGACTCTTCACCTTCCTGCTTTTGTGCAATTTTACATTTTTACAATAATTGATAACCTTTTTTTATAAAAAACAACTTTTCAATAATATCACCTAGTGACCTATTTCATGGTGCAAATACATTGAAATTCATCATTTCATGACCTTCACTCATCATATTTAATTGAACATTACAAATTGAACAAATTAGCCTTTTGAAGGAATTTCATGACCTAGGTGCTCCTGCATTGGAGTTTTTCATGTTACAACCTTACGTTGTCAATGGACTTTCTTTGTGTATGCTTCCAAAGCGTTCATTGAGTTATGATTCCAAAGCTTTCAATTAGTTAATTTGACAACTTAGAACTTTTTGCATATGTAAAATTATTCATCATGCAGAAGAAACGAACTATTAAAAGAAAAAAACTAATAGATGATCAGCTCCAAGCCTTGAGAGATAAAGAGAAAAAATGGATGAGGGAATATCATGAAAAACTAAAATTGGGAACGATTGATGAAAACAATCCAGTTGTAGAGGAACCTCAAACGTCAAAAAGAGAAAAGAAATTGGTAGCACAAAGGGCACAAATGCAAAAGAGTCATGCTAGGGGAGATGCATATATCGTAGTTGGAGACACACCCTCTACCGCAAGTGAATATGAAGGGACACCATCTACCACAAGTGAGTATGGTTGGAAACCATCCACCACATCTGAAGTTGAGAGTACATCATCACTCAGAGTTGAGGAACAAGGTATGCCATCATCCCCATGTGAACCTCAAGGTATGTCTTCTATTCCACCCTCGATTGAAGGTACGCAATCTAGCCCACCTCAATTCAATATTGATGAAATTGCTAATGTTGAGATGTATGTACCTAAGAGAACACCACCTAGAATTTTGCGTAGAAAGCCAAAGTTTTTGATTAATATTGATGAGGATATTTTGCAGCACATGGAAGGTAAGATTCTAGAATGCACTTGTAGAAGATATGTTGATAAGATTTGGAAAATGTTCTTTGAAAGGCTAAATGAGATCGCAAGATGTCAACTATTTGTTCAAATGATGCAGGGTTTAAAGTACAGAAACATCATGAAGACTCTTGGGTTGAGAACATCGAATGCATGAACTGAAAACACTATTGTGAAGAATCTAATGGATGCTTATGACAATGTGGGTAAGACCACACGCTCAAAGGATAGTAATGTCACTCGACATGTCATTACATCGACTTTGGTAAGCTATCAAACAAAGAGATCTCGCCTCATTAAAAAGACAAGTGAAAAAATGGGAATTAGTAGAAAAAATTTATCAAAAGCCGTTCAAAGGTGAAAAAGAATTGAGGGCACCGATTCAAATGAATTATGGGCATTCCCAGGGAGACTGCCACACAAAGATAAAAAAGTTGTTGAAGCATTGAGAACACTAATTGAAGATTATTGGAAGAATAATACAAAGGAATTCTCTAAATCAAAGGGATGTCGTAAGAAGGAGAATTGGTAGTCGAAACCGTGAGCCACATCCAAAGCATTTTTTGGATACGACTCAAACCCAAATTTTTCATAAAATTTAAAATGTTTATCCTCAAAATAGTATTTCTCAAAAATTCTTTGAAATGCTTAAACCTTTTTATGTCAAGATAAATCACACACGCACTACTTGTTGATGTAGACTACATATTGAATTCGCTAACCATTATGATGTTTATCATTCTATATGTTTAGATTTGCATACTAATGATGTTTTGCAGGATTGTGACATAGAAGCCCCACCAAAATCTTCAAGAGAGTTCTTATCAAAAAATTTATGTCAAATAGAGGATGGCCAAATATTCTACAGGAGAACATGCTTGGATGGTTCATGCGAGCGTTGTGGTGACTTGCAACGAATGCAAGTATGTCAACATATGGAAAGCATAGATGAGGTGGGGCATAAACTAGTAGATTTTGGGAAGTATAAAATAGTGGCATACGCTACAAAAGATGGGTCTCAAGAAAAAAGCTGTGATTTGGTTGTTGAGAAGATTCCAGTGTATCATTTTATGTCCATGTTTCATGAGAATCTAATGTATGAGTATGCAAGGCATACCCATATAGCCCGATGGCTGGACACACAATTCAAGCTATGTAAGGACACCTTTCCACTTGGCAGCATAGTATCAGTCGTTGACTTTGCAGAGAACTACACTCTACAGCCACAACTTGAGGTGCAGTCATAGTATTACAACTCCACACAGGTTTCGATATTTGTGCACATAGAATTCATTCATGCAGCTGATAGTACAGAGGACCAAAGGAAGGTATTGAGGGAGTATCACTTTTATATTAGTGATGATCGCACACATTCTCTAGAGTTCGTGCAAGGTTTCTTCCAGATGTTCTACATTCATTTGGATAAGAGGGGCATATCATACGGTCGGCATATAATATGGTCAAATAACTGTGCAGCACAATTCAAGAATGCATGCATGTTCTACTGGATGTGTAGAATGCATCTTACTACACGTGTTCAACATATGTGGAACTTTTGTGAGGCTGGACATGGAAAAGGGGAGCATGATGGTGCAGGAGCATGCGTGAAAAGAGGATTAGCACGAGAAGAGTTTAAGTATAAAGATAGTGCACAGTTGACAGATGCAAGATCAATCATCGAGTGGTGTAATGCTTTGATGGGTCCAGGTAATGAAGGTGTGTATGTGCAGAATCATGATGGGCCAAAAAGTGGCAATATGATGGGTATGTGGCTAATCACTTTTTTTTTACCCAACATTGATGAAATGAAAAGGGTTTTTAAAAGATATTCTCAGCTTTCCACCAATATAAATTAAGTTTTACTTTGAATTTAATAAGTAATTATTATTCATTTTCTATTCAAATTACGACTAAAGTCCTGATTGATAGGCTGATTGAAAAACATCTATAGCTTTCAAAAGGTATCACATTTTTTGAATCCAAAACATGCGTCACATTCTATGCTTTGGATACTATAGGATTAAAAAATAAAAATTGAATTTCATAAAGTTTTGAACAAGTTAAGGTGGTGAGACATACGAGTTTTTATATTTTTTAAAAGTTGTAATAAAAAATCATAATTAATTATTTACTTGGAAAAAATTAAAAAAAAAATATGCATCACATTGGGACATGAGTCTTCTACTTATATCTAAAATCTTACAAAAATAATTATCATTTTATTGTGGTTAGGGTGGTCACGCATTAACCTACTTTATTTTTCCCCTCAATTTTAAGTACTGCATTGGAATTTCAAATTTTCACCAAATAGATTTTTATTTTTTTAAACAAACCTAGTAGTTTAGAAACTATATTCAATTTTCTACAGATTCCATTCTTACAGATTTTTGAAATAATATAGATAACTTATTCAAATTTTATGTCAAGTTGCCTAACTCTGATTTTTCTAATTTTTTTACCACTTAGGGCCTATTTTTTTCATGATGATCCTGCACATACCCAGGTACGTCTTCAGTTTGTGGATTTTTTTTGTTGATGGATGATACTAATATTGCACCATATGAGGATTGTTGTACACTAACAGGATCAAGTGAGTTGCACTCTTTCCTTAGCTCAAATGCAGGTTCATGAAGTATCGATACACGTAAGATGGCATGCTTTTGTTCTTCATGTACAATGCAAGCCTGGAATGATTGTGAGTTAGGGGAGTGGGTTGAAAAATGGTTGACAAGTTATCTTAGCCCACTTCACATGTATCACCCTCCGATGGCATTGGAACTAACACAAAAGGAATCATTGGTCGACTTTGACCATGTATCAGATCTAGTTCAACAGGTAATATATCTACTTGCTTAGTATTTGAAATTCCATATTGTTATCTTACTTTGTACTGTATTCATAATGTTGAATAATTTCAAGAGATATGTCATACACAGGGCATGTTTATGCAGTTATTGCAGATAAAGAAAATAAAGAGGGTACAGACTATTACTTGTGTCATTGTGTTGAGGCAAAAAAGAAATTGGAAGCCCCAATTATAGATGGAGAAAACATTGAATACCCTACAGGCTCAGTTGTTGTTACTGGAACGTGGCTGAGAAGGTACCCACATAAGAGTGTTAAACATTGGTTGTTTGAGGAATTTGAAACACATCATAAGATTCTTCATTACTCAAACCTTGTCGTGGCATCCAATGTTTGTTTGACCAAATATGGGGGTAGACCTTTGAACAAGACCTTGTGGAAGGTCTGTGAGTCTGACCATGAGGCAATACTTGACACAATAAAGAGTAGAGCAGACCCAGACTATTCATTGGATTAATTTGTAAGTATATGCACAACGATTCTTATTAATTTATACTTGTATCCATGTCAATTTGGTTGATGCCAATGTTATCATCTTATTTTACTTTGTGTATCTGCATGTAACTAGGCAAACATTGATTGGTTTCCCCTTGCATAAAATGCAGATTTATGAGCCATCCAAGAGAATCTCAAACAGAAAAGAAATGCAACATCCTTATTTTGATGATCTTGACAAATCTCAATTATGATTTTAAGCCATTACAAAAGTGCATGCGAAGCTTGGTGAGGAAATTTCAAGTTATTCATTTGAATTTAACCTTATCATGACCACCTATGACATAGACATTATAAGAGCATCTCAAATTTCAAGAAATTCTATTCATAAGAGGTGTTGTGTGCAATAGGTATCTTGGAACTCCCAGTGAAGATATATGACCAAGATTGACTAACTTGAGAGACTGCCATGCCTATCTGTAAGTTCCTTCCATCTATTTTGGATGAGCTATTTCTTTTTATTCTTTCCCTTTGCATATCTGTAACTAAACTAGTAAAAATTGATTGGTCCCTCCTTGCAGAAAATGTAGATTTATGAGCCATCCAAGAGAATCTCAAGCAGAAAATCAATGCAACATTCTTATTTTGATGATCTGGACAAATCTCAATTTTGATTTGAACCAAATCTTGTAATAAAAGTTCCCTGTTCGTAAATTTCTATGTTTTATTTAAGTTTTGTTAGCTTTGTACCACCTGTACAGTAGATTTAGGCCTTGTCCTTTGTAGATTAAGATAATACAGAGAATTAGGTTTCTTTTGAGTCCATCTAGAAGAAAATCCATTGATTTTTTCCACTGTTAGAGCACATTTTCTGAAATTCAATTTGGAACCTTCAATTTGTGGTTTTGAGAGTCAAGTAAAGAAATAAAGCATACTCCACTAAATTAGGCTTGTAGATCAGTGGAGTAGGGTTATAGTAGGGTGTTTATGCTGTAGGAGCACCAAGGACAATCAGGACCACAAGGTGGTCAAGTGTTAAATTTTGATTTGTAGTCCATGAAGAATGTTGTAATAAGGTCACAAGGACCATTAGGAAGTGTTTTAAGTCAATCTGGGTTGGTAGGATATGAGGTTGCAATGTCATGTTAGCATGTTGTCAATTTGGTGTAATGAAGCCTTGAATGGCCTAAATGTGAAAATGTATGTAAATTCATAATGTAAGGGTCAAGATGATGTAATGAGGCCATCATAAGGTCACTAGTTTAGGTATGGAGTCATTTACATCAATATGTCAAAAGTTGCACATAACAACGTAATGTTGTCAAACCAAAAGTTGTCATTTTGAAAATACTTAGAATTTGAAGGGTCACACTTGTAAAAGAAGTTGAAAAGTGGTTGTAGTCAGTTGAGGAGGTTGATATGCCTTCAAAAAGGCCTTGTGAACATTGTATGTTGTTGGCAATCATACTTTTGAAAGCAGGAGCACCAACTCCATATTTTCAACACTTGAACCCTTGTGGTTTCTATTATTTGTCCATTTGATCATTTAGGGTGTTCTTATATGGTTTTAGGTCATTCTATTTCATTTAATAAGGATTCAATACCATTTTTGTTTGTATTAGGTCAATTGAGTCATGATGTAAAGAAGTTGATCAATAAGGGGATTCATGTGGTGAACCTTGTAATTTAAGTGTTTTAGGGTTATTTCTGTTAAATAAGGGCTTTACAGAACATTTATCATGTAATGTGAGTCTTAGGAAGAAATCTTTAAAGAGTTGCATAAGAAATATTGAAAATTTGCAAAATGCAAAAGTTGTAAAAACTGCCAAAAGCCAAAATTAGCAATTTTAGTGGAAGACAAAAAGGAAGAAGTTCTAAAGGCAAGCATATGCATTGGGGAAGATCAAGAGAAATTTTAATTGCTATTTTAAGTCCATTCAAGGATAATTATTCAATATAGAAAGTTTGGTTAATGTTTGATTCAGAGTTTTCAATGCTTTATTTTTGATTTTTCATTGTATTTCTTGATTTTACTATATTTTCAGAGTTTCCTTCACCAGTACGGACCCGTACATTCTTAGAAGGCTTTATCATTAATTTTTTCATGTAGTATTGTGAATTAGCTTCCATTTGCTTCCATTTAGGGCTTCCAATATTCGTTTTGGAGGGAGAAATACTAATTTTTCTGTAGCAGCCTGTGTAATAGATTTATAACTATTTTGTGATTAAAAAAAATGTAAATTTTGTCTTCCCACCTACTGTAAAGCCATGTGAATTGGTGGGAAGACTTGCATGCATGTATATTAGGTGTGGAATGAAGTTTCTTGGCGAGGGGGAGTCTTTAAGTCTGAATTCTTATGATGCCTAAGCAGAAAATGTTAAGTTTCTATGTGAAAATGCTGGTTTCAAGTTGTCTTTTCATGGATTTGTGTTGGGATTGATTTTATGAAGGGTTGGAAGGTCTGAGCAGACCTAGGGAAACATGTTTTATGTTTTTGTTTTGTGTATTGTCGCTGTTTGAGTGAAGATCTTGAGAAACCCTAGATTTTAGGAGGGAAAATGAGGGTTTGTTGGAGCAGTAGGTTAGCAGACTTATACGGAGTATTTGACCAGAAAATTTGTGGTTTTGAAGCACAATTTGTGACTTTCTAGGAGATCTTGTTATGAAAAGAAGTTTAAATGTTGGTTTGTTTGTAAAATTGGGCTAGTTCTTATAGCCATTGAGCATAATACCTTGATGTTTTTTAAAGCTTTGGCAGATGAATCTTAGGTGGAAGCTTGGATCTGTCTTCTTGATGAAGTATGAATGTTATTTAGATGATCAATGGATTTTTTTACAATTCTCTTTAAGGAATTGGTCTTTTATTTGTTCAGTGGTGAATTGGAAGACTATAGTGCTGACCTTATGGAAGCTGGATTAGATATATGAACCTGAGTTGGTTTCTTGGTTTTCAAGTCTGAATTTGTATTCCTTCACCCTGCTCTACATCAGTTGATATTCCTTCAAAAAAATTCATTTATTTGAGAATTCATTTGGGAAGCTAAAGTGATAAAGCCCAAAAACATGGTTTGTATGGCTACTAGAGTAGACGTAGTTGAAAGGAGATAATTGTCAAGATAGATACTTAGGGTTTTGAAAATTACTTGGGACTAATCTAAATGTGTTTGTTGAAAGATTCCAATCCCTTTCTGCATTATTTTATTGTTTTGGTTGAGTCGTTTTGTGCAGGGAAGTTAAGAATGCAAAGGTGGAGTTGCTGCTATAGAGCCAAAGTCTGAGTTTTTCATCCAAAAATGGAGGTTTTATGCAGGGTATGGAAGAAATAATGAATGCATGTCTAGGGAAATGATTCTGAAAGAATTTTTAGACATAATAAGGCATGATCCAAGTGTTGGCCGGAGTGTTTGAGGTTTCTTAAAGTGAAATACTTGAAACCCTCATTGATTTTTGTGATTTTCACCCTATAATCAAGGGTTTACAAATTTTGTGTATTGCTGGGAGTTTTCCATCTTGAAACTTATTTATTTGAGATTTTTTACACATGGAAAAAGAATTTTTGAGGTATTTTGGTATTTTGGTGATGATTAAAGACTACTTTCTTTGTTAAAATGACCTATTTGGGGTTCTTTAGAAGCAAAGAAGTTGGGACAGCAGGCATGTGTTCCAAAATAAGTGTATCTAAAAATGATATAAGTTTTTAATGGCCAAAATGGGTACCCTAAAATATATTTACCCTGTAAAGATTCATTGTGGTTTGCATGTTACACCTAATTTAGTGTTTTAGCACTTACAAACAAATTTGGTCTTCTAGTGCAAGAAAATTGTGAAATCTGATTAAAAAGTGTTGTAAGAAGGTGTTTTAGCTTTTTTCATGTCAAAATAAAGGTGAATAAAGTGTACCAAGGTCTGGTAAAAGTTTGGAAGCAAGATTTGAAGGTTAGGTGTTTTTTTGCCTTGTGAAAAGTTGCAAAGTCATGCAAATTTCGTTTTCCAACTCATCTCACCAAACAGACTGTTCCAACACATTTGAATAGGAATGTTTACACTAAGAATGGTCCTCTTTTGCACCCAAACACGCAGAGTCACTCTGAGCTATGTTCAACCGGATCGATCCCTTAAGGGACCAAAGGGCAAAATGGTTGCAAACTTCAGCATGAGGTTACTCAGACACCGTGATGCTTAAAAACTTCTCGTCCAATCCTATGCAATAATATTGGGCCCCTCTACAATAACCTCTCTCAGTTTTCGTTATCTCAGAGTGGTTTTCCCGTAGTGTCCAATTTTCAATTGATGGAAAAAGTGTCAAATGGAAGCAGTGGAAAGTTGCAAAATGGTGCAACTTTCGTTCTGCAACTCGTATGACCAAACGAACTGTTCCAATGCATCTGAATAGAAATTTTTACGCTAGGAATGGTCCTCTTTCACACCCAAACATGCGGAATCGCTCCATACTACGCTCAACTGGATCGATCCCTTAATGGTTCAAAGAGCAAAATGGCTACAAACTTCAACATGAGGTTACTCGGACACCGTGATGCTTAGAAACTTCTCGTCTAATCCAATGAAATAGCGTTGGACCCCTCTACAATAACCTCTCTCGATTTTCATTATGTCGAAGTAGTTTTCCCGTAGTGTCCAATTTTCAGTTAATGAAAAAAATGTCAAATAGAAGCAATGAAAAGTTGCAAAGTGGTGCAATTTTTGTTCTGCAACTCGTGTGACCAAACAGACTGTTCCAACGCATCTAAATAGGTATGTTTACGCTAGGCATGGTCCTTTTTCACACCCAAACATGCGGAATCGCTCCAAGCTACACTCAACCAGATCGATCCCTTAAGGGTCCAAAGGGTAAAATGGCTACAAACTTCAGCATGAGGTTACTCAAACACCGTGATGCTTATAAACTTCTATCTGATCCTATGAGATCATGTTGGGCCCCCTATACAATAACCTCTCATTTTTTTATTACAAAGTGGTTTTCCGAGGTCTAATTTTTAGTTGATGGAAAAAGTGTCAAATGGAAGCAATGGAAAGTTGCAAAGTGGTGCAATTTTTGTTTTGCAACTCGTGGTGACCAAAATGGACTATTCCAATGTGTCTCAATAGGCATTTACGCTTAGAAATGGTCCTTTTTCACACCCAAACACGCGAATAACTTTGAGCTATGCTCAACCAAATCAATCCCTTAAGGGTCCAAAGTGCAAAATGGCTGTAAAGTTCAGCATGAGGTTACTCGGACACCATGACACTTATAAACTTTTCATCTAATCCTATGAGATCACAAGTTGGGCCCTCTATATAATAACCTCTCTCGCCATTATCTCAAGTGGTTTTCCTCCTCAGAGGTCCGGGGCTTGATGAAAAAGTGTCAAATGGAAGTAGTGGAAAGTTGCAGCGGGTGCACTTTTTCTCAAGAACCTTGGCGTGACCAAATGGATCATTGTCTTAACATGTTCAATAGGAATTTTATGCTATGAATGGTCCTCTTTCACACTCCAATCACGCGTGAATCACTCCCGAAGCTACATTCAACCTCAGATCGATCCCTCAAGGGTCCAAAGGGAAAAAATGACTACAAATTCCCCCTTAGCATGAGGTTTGCGGTATCAAACACCGCGGATGCTTTATAAAATTTTCATCTAACTCTATGAGATCATGTTGAGTCCCTACAATAACTTCTCTCAGCTTTCATTATCTCGAGTGGTTTTCCCGCGGTGTCTAGTTTTCGGGCTGATGGAAAAAGCGGCCAAATGCAAGCAAAGGGAAAGTTGCAAGGTGGTGCAATTTTCGCTCAGAACTCAGGTGACTAAACGGATTGTTCCAACACGCTCAAATAGACATGTTTACACTAGGCATGGTCCTTTCTTCGGCACTCCAAACATGTAGAATCACTCCCCTGAAAGCTACTGCCTAACCGATTGATCCTTTAAGGGTTTGAGTGTAGTATGTTTAAATAGGCCATTCCTCCTATTGTTCAGGCTATGTCTCGGTGATATGGGCCTGATGTAACTTGAATTGTGGTAGCTTGATATACAGATTCTATTGATGCTAGGGTTCAATTTGTATGATTTTGAAAAAAGAAGCCAACTGAGTAGAGTTATCAACATTATTCGTAAATCATAAGAATTTCTTTAGTACACTAGCCATTTTGATGCCTTTTTGTAGTCTCAAACATTATTTTGTATCATTGTTACATTGGTTTTCAAAGTGGTAGCTTAATATAGCTCCATAATACAAATCTGGTTCACGCTGATTTTCACATGAAAAAAATGTGAATCAAATCACGTTGATGTGAAAAAAACCATGAGACCATAGCTTGTGGTATAGGAGCACCTAGGTCATGTAATGCCTTCAAAAGGATAAGTTGTCAAAAATTTATTTAAGTCCATGTAATGCCAAAATTAAATGTAATCAAGGCATGACAAAAGCACAAAGTGTAACATTGTCAAAATGCTAGATATGTAAAAGAGAGAAAAAGAAGGAATGTGAAGAGACAAAACAAGAAAATCAAGAAAATCAAGGAAGAGGACAAGTCATAGGTCGTTCAAGGAAGATGAAGAGGTAGTTGATGGTTGGAGACTTCTTTAAAAGCATTGTAAAGGCCGAGCAAAGAGATCATTGTATTCTAGAAGAATTAAATTAACAAAGAGTTCCATGTTTTAGCTTATTTTCTGTGTTTTTCAATTGTTTCTTAACTTGTACAGACTGTCCAAGAGTTTAGGGTTCAAATTTAGATTGTTTCCAGTAGGTTGGGGAATCACCATTTGTTTGCATCCATTTGAGAAGGAATCCAATAAATTTAATGTTTGTTTGAGCATTCTTCTTATGGCTCGGTCTGAAATCCCGTGCATTGAGTTTTGAGAGTCTTATAAGGCATTTCCACACTACTCCACCAATTTAGGTCAGGTATATTGGTGGAGTAGGTTAGGTATAGGTTATTTGTTATGTTTTGATGTTTTTGAGTGGAGGAAAAAGCAAGAATACCTTGAAGGAGCTACTGCTACATAGGAAATTCAGAGTTTTCTAGTCAAAATGAATAGTTTCCAGCATGACAATGGAGAAAGAACAAGTCCATGGGTTAGAAGATGTTTCCAAATTCCTTTTCAGATGTATTTTGACATGTTCCAATGGTTGGCCGGATGCTTTGAGGTTTTCATGTAGCCTATACAAGAAACCCTCATTGATTTTTGAGTTTTTCACCCTATAAACAAGGGTTTGTCAATATACTGTCAAAAGGAGTCTTTTAATCCCTGAAAATGGATAAATTGGGAGTTTTGTGTTATTTCTAATGACTTTTTTGAGGTTTTAAGTGTTTTGGGAATGTTTGAAGGGGGTCTTCTTTGAAAATCAGGCCTATTTTAGTAGCCTTTTTAACAGCGTTCTGACTAAAAACTACTTATTTCTTCAATATAAGTTATTCTGAGTTTTTGATATGAGGACATGGGCATTAAGAGGTCTCTAAAAGTGTTTTGGATCTTGGGTTTTGAAACTAGTGTGTTTGGTTTACCCAATTTAGGGCATGAATGTCTCATTGAGAAGTAGTGCCTTGACTGCTCAGAGAATAGAAGTCTAATCTAATAGTGATCGGTGAGTTGATTTTGGGATATTGTTGTCTAAGTGATGGTGTCAGGGATGTATGGAGTCTTGGACAAGGTTTAGGAGTGAGAATGTTGTTTTGACAGTTGGACAGTGAAGAGACTTGGTGTAAAATAATACATGAAATTGTAAGTTCAGTCAGAACAAAGTTAAGAGAGCAAGTTCCTAATTTTTATCAGTTGTAATAATGATGTTCACAGTGCTTGATGGTCTGGTAAAAGTCTCAAAGCCAATTGTAATGATGGATTGACTATTTGGGACAAGTTGAATGAATTGATTGAATGGAAGAGTGCCTTGTTGAAAATGGTGTTTTTGAAATGCATGTTGATCTAATTGATTGAATCAAAGTTTTCTAAAATGGTTTTTTGCTTTGAATGAGTCAATTGGAATACAGATTTGTGGAAGGATGAACGATGAATTATAAGAGAATTTGAGTGGATGAAAAGTAGATTTCTTTAATGAAATGTTGAAATTTTGTTTGATCTTCTCCAAGATGAGTTTGGGACAAGAGTCCCCTGAGTTTTTGAGTGGTTTTGGAAATCTTGCATTGCATTGGCTTGTTGCTTACTATTATGCTTTTGATATTTTTCCAAGCATCCATGCAGCTTTGGTTTGAAAGCTTTATTTTAGGCTTTGCTCAGAAGCAAGGCAATGAACTATTTGATAAAAATGCTTTGATAGACATGCATGAAAATGTTAAAGCATAGACAAGCAGCGAACTCTTTGAAAAAAATGCTTCCAAAGAAATGTGGTTTCATGGAGATGGAATGGCATGATGAATTCCATGACAAGAAAATTTCTATGGATTTTCATGGCATTCCATCATCATTGAGACCACATTTCTTTGAGGCTTTTTTTCAAATATTTTGTTGCCTTTTCTATGCTATTGATTATTAGTATGCTTTGATAGATTTTTTCCAAGCATCCATAGCTTTTTTGGAAGCACCTATTTTAGGCTTTTAGCCATAGCAACAAGGAAGCGAACTGTTTGATAAAATGATTTCGTAAACATGTATGATAAATCGAGGCATAGATGTTGAACTGTTTGAAAAAAATGCCTCAAAGAAATGTGGTCTCATGGTGATGGAATGCCATGACAAGCAAATTGATATGGATTGTCATGGCATTCCATCACCATGAGACCACATTTCTTTGAGGCATTTTTTGAAACAGTTCACTGCCTTGTCTATGCTATTGCTTACTATTATGCTTTGATAGATTTTTTCCAAGCATCCATAGCTTGTTTGAAAGCACCTATTTTAGGCTTTAGCCATAGCAACAAGGCAGTGCACTGTTTGATAAAATGCTTTGGTAGACATGTCTGAAAAATGTAGTAGCATAGACAAGGTAGTGAACTGTTTGAAAAAATGCCTCAAAGAAATGTGGTCTCATGGTGATGGAATGCCATGACAATCCACAACAATTTGCTTGTCATGGCATTCCACTACCATGAGACCACATTTCTTTGAGGCATTTTTTTCAAACAGTTCATTCCCTTGTCTATGCTATTGCTTACTATTATGCTATGATAGATTTTTTATAAGCATCCATAGCTTGTCTGAAAGCACCTATTTTAGGCTTTTAGCCATAGCAGCAAGGCAATGAACTGTTTGATAAAATGCTTTGGTAGACATGTATGAAAAATGTGGTAGCATAGACAAGGCAGTGAAGTGCTTGAAAAAAATGTCTCAAAGAAATGAGAGGTCTCATGGTGATGGAATGCTATGATTAATCAGTATTTGATTGTCATGGCATTCCATCAGGTCATGAGACCACATTTATTTGAGGCATTTTTTCAAAGAGTTTGTGCTTCCTTATCTATGATATTGCTTATTATTATGCTTTGATAGATTTTTTCCAAGCATCCATAGCTTGTTCGAAAGTACTTGTTATAGGCTTTCAGCCATAGCAACAAGGCAACACTTGAACTATTTGACAAAATGCTTTGGTAGACATGTATGAAAAATGTGGTAGTATAGACAAGGCAGTGAACTATTTGAAAAAATGCCTCAAAGAAATGTGGTCTCATAGAATGCCATGACAACCAAATACAATTGGCAGCTGCTCCTAGTTATTAGTTATGCAATGTGAAGTAATTGTATAACTGCTTAGGTTGACTTTGTAAAAACTATATTGTAATTGAAATTTTGTCATCTATCAACATCTAGTTATTAGTTATGAAATGTGAAGCAATGCTTTGAGTTGAAAGATGTGAAATGCAATGCAATCAACGTTATGAATATAAACTACAAAAATCTATTTTTTACTAAGTTACCAGTTCGGTTTTGGGTTCGGGTTCAAGTTCGAGAACCTGGTTCGCCAGTTCGGGAAATTTTTTTTTTGGGGTTGGGTTCGTTTTGGGTTCGGTAATACAAAAACATATAAAAAATAGAAATATATACATATTTACAGCAGTAATCAAGTTCAGAATACACCACCATGTTAATAGTCAAATAACATAGCAAAAATACACCACCACTTTCATAGTCAAATATTAAAATATTAGTGATACTTGAATGCCATGATACAAAATTATAAATTAAAGTTCAAACATAAAAAATTTCAAGTGTTTACAATCAGCCATTATTGATCATTGATCAATTTGAAAAGTGTGAACATTTTTCTGTGTGGAAGGCAAACAAGAAAATAGTGTTACATAATTATTTACATTGTGAAAGAGCCAAAACCTTTTTCTTGCAGATCATAGAAGAATCTCAGTGATTTTTTGGGTGTCCTTGCCTTGGAACGAAACTATCCTGAGCCATGAATGATTGACCAGGAACTGTGAGAAAGAAATAAGATAAATCACATGCAACTTGTTGCAATTTCTTTCCTTGGGAAAAAGGGTAAAGTTTTCTTTTTAGGGAGAATCTCCTTTAGAGTTTGAACGCATTGATAATTTTCAAGATAGACTTAGCCAAATATGTCATCTAGGTTTGAAGCTTTTAGGTAAAATGTTTGTTTCTTAAAATTTTGTTCAAAATTCAAGATGCGGGCTCTCCTCCCTTAGGGAAGAGAAGGCCTATCAAACCTAACACTCTTATGCAACACTTCTTAAGTTCTTGTTGATGCAATATTAGATGCAAAGTTTCAAAATAGGCATGGTTATATAAATTCTCATCTCAAGACTATCATTGCATCAAATTAAGAATTTTCAATCTTTTATGGTCTAGACAAGAGAAGTATGGAGTAGTGTTCCAATGCTAAAGTCTTATTGTGAATGTCTTTGCTATGAGTGGTTCAAAAATGAGGAATCTATCTTCTGCACCAAATGAGAAATATTCACAATATGTGCTAGGAAGGAATATAAGTACATAAGAT
>VDFB02098648.1:0-10479 GCA_007258455.2 Sequoia sempervirens
AAACATTAAATTATAATTTCAACACATCAGAATTCAAAGTAAAATTTTTAAATTAAATAGAAATATTTAAAATTACTTAATAAAAATATAATATTATTTAATATTTCAAAATCAAATAACTAATCAAATATAAAATATAAAATCATTTAAAATGGCATAATAAATCTTGAAAATCATATTTTTCTTTAATCAATCAATTTCAAATTCAAAAGTCCATCATTAAAAATAAAAAAATAAAATAAAATTTTAAAACTGAAAAAAAAATTTAAAATATTTCTTAATTTAAAGTTTAAATCCTTTTTTTTGAAATAAAAATTAAATTAAACCAAATATATATATAAACACACAAATTTTTCTGTCACAGTATATTATATATTCGTTGATTTTGATTAAAAAATATATATATATTTTATTACAACACCATATATTTCCTATCCTAAATAAAACTTTATAACTCATGTTTGAATATAATTATTTAAATGACAGACACATATCCCCTGCATTGTTCAGCTGCCATGAAATAATAAATCAAAAAGCAAGCAGAAAGTGAGGTTCATTACTTACCCGTCTGTCATATCCATGGACCAGCCTGAGCGCTCACAGATCTGATGAAGGGCATGCCTCCACTTATCCACCTCCTCTTTTGGGTTTCGATCTAGATGGCTGCGATGTTTCTGAAATGATTGTCTATAGGGACTCGAGTCCTTTTCAGCATATCTAACATGAGTTGGATCCACATAATAAAAGAGAGGAATGATCAAGGCAGGGGTCTCCAACATTGCAGCGGCCTCCCTCAGACACCAAGTCGAGTCTGCATAGCCTTTGGAAAATATAGGAATGCATATGGCACTGCTCTCTATTGCTTTTTCTAAGCTCAACCCAATTATTTCCCCCTTTTGCAATTTCTCAGTGTCTACGAAGACATTGAGTCCTGCTACGGAAAAAGCTTCAAACAGATGGTCAACCAGAGTTTTCCTCACATCTGGTCCCCTGAAACTTAGAAACACATCATACCTCTTATTACTATTGAAGGCAAGTTTATCAGTGGGGGGCTCGTATCTGAGAAAGGATCCATCAGAAGTAGAAGTAGAAGTGGATGCCATGGTAATGGATAGAGCAATGAAAAAGGGCTTCTTGTTGAGGAAGTGAAGAGGTGAAGTGCAGACGGAGGTGGATGATAGACCGTGTTTGCGAACGCGTAGGTTGGGTGGATGAAAAAGAGGGCTTCTTGCAGGAGATGAAAGTGGATGCCATGGTAATGGATTGAACCGAACACACAGAAAGAATAAACGATAGAGCAATGAAGGAGGCCTTCTTGCTGAGAAGATTGAGGAGACTAAACGATTAAACAATGAAAGAAGGCTTCTTGCTGAGAAGATTGAGGAGAATAAACGATTTAACAATGAGAAAGGGCTTCTTGTTGAGAAGGTGAGGACGTGATGTGCAATGTATATATATAAAAAGGAGTAGAGGCGTACAGAGGGAGGTGGGGACAAAAAGCATGTGACCAAACGCGTAAATTGGGTGGATGACAGCATGTATTTTCATAGGATACCGCAATTTCATACGTCCCATCATTCTGTCCTTGTGGGGTTTCTTCCTTGGATTCCAATTATGCCTATAGGGAGAGGGCCGATGATGCGTGCACCCTAACCCGGCGCTTCTAATAATCCCTGGGTTGAAATTTCAAATCACTCCAATTTTTGGCAGCTTACTTGGCAGTTCTGCTTGCTTTATAACTAAGGTTTGAGGCCACATCATTAAATATGATGCCACATCAACATGCTTTTTGTCAAGGTATCGAAAAAGGCCCAAAAAAAAGGTGAGACCGATATTGGGTCACTAAGTCATGTATTATTGGTGTGGTGATGTGGCATCACATGATTGATTACTTTTAAGATCAAAAGCATACATTTTGTTTAATTATGGGTAGTCAAATCACGCTTATTGGACATTAAAAGCGACTATTGGGTAGTATATTTTACGTTAGATTAGCAGCGACTATTGGACCACACTTGCGACTGGCCAGACTCTCCCTAATTTAATCTGACTAAAAAAGCCTGTTGGGTTGTTATTATAATATAAATATAAAATTAAACATATTATTCATCTGATATTTTTTTTAATTACTATATTACAAATTTAAAAAAACTAGAAGCATAAAGATTAATACACTGTTGTGAGCATGTTTTCATAAAGATGGTATAGCTATGTTAACTTATTTGTATTAGAAGCCATATAATATACAATATGCATTTTTATTATTTAAATAAATTAATGTGTATAGAAAATTAATAGATGCATATTTTCAATTTTTTTTTTTTATTTTTTTTTTATTTTTAGTATTTTTTAATAGAATGATTAAATTATAGAATTAAAAGATTTTCATATCATATAGTTAGAGTTATTTTTTATTTTTAAATTCTTTTTATGTGTATTAAAAGGTGAGGCATGTGAATGTTCAAAAGCTTACACATTAAGAGATTGGTACAAGAAGGTATTAGATGAGTACATAACTATTGCCTTGCGTGAGAGTTCTACAATGTTTTGGTAGCTATCAAAACATAATCTTGGGTAGAGAATTAGTGGTATCTATAAAAGCTAACAAGTGTCGCCAAAGCCAATTCTACTCTGAAGGCCTTAAAAAATACAAATTATAGAAACATAGAAATACTAAAAAGATAGATTTATGATATTTTCCATCTTTGGTTATGCATATACCACCTAAATTCCTCTTTGAGAGGCAATAGACCCCATTGCACATCTGCTTTGTGGAAAATAACGAGACCATGTTTAAATTTGATCCTTAATGAGCCACTTTCCCTAGTGAGGAAATTGTCTAACCTATACCATGTAATAGAGAGGGATATGTTGCTTCTTTAATGTTTTGAAAAGAACACAAAACATTAGTAACCTAATCAATTACAAGGGGAAAGATGGTTTCTAGATTCAATTATGTTCTATGGATATTCTTAGCAAGCTATGAGGTGTCCAATGATGGTGAAAAACATGGATGCAACAATTCATCATTGAAAATAGGATGCAGTCTTAGAAGTATTGGTAGATTAAGCTCATAATTATTTTCACCAATATTTTAAGGGTGGTTTATAGCCCATATCGAAGAGGATGAATTTTCCTTTTTGGTCCCTAAAGCCATTGTTTATGTAGATGAATCCACACCTTGTCTCCAACCTAAAATTGATGAGTGTATGATGCTTATTATGTCATACCTTGTACTTATAATTGGTGTGATGTAGTATCTCATGAACTTGATTTTGGATATTATGAATCATTTCAACAAACGTTGATGCCTTATCTATCTCCTTCTCAAAATGTGGTAATAGATTATGTAGCATGACTAGTAGTGCTACACCCACATGAGCCAAAGGTTGGTACCCAAGACATGCCTCAAATAGATTGTACCTCATGGAGCCATATAATTCATGATTTGAAACTATGTTATATATATGGTACAAGTTCATCCCATGTACAAGGATGCTTTAAATGATACATTCATAGAATGTGAATGATAATGCAATTCATCGCCTTAGTTTTCTAATTTTTCTATGGATAGAATATGGTAGAGTTTATCAACCTAGCATCCATCATGGCCCATAGTAATGGAAACCTTACTATATCTATTAGAGATGATACTTTCTGGCAAACTAAAATGGAACCAAACATTCTCAAAGAAAAGATTGGTCCCTTCTTGCATGCTACCATGATGACCATTTTTAAAAATTTATCTACCACCACATACACATAGTCATGACCAAGTTTGGTAGTGGGAAGGCATGATATGAATTCCATCAAATTTGAGTGTTAGGTCTTATCAAGAATAGGAAGACTCATATAAAATCCTTATTTGTACTTTTTAGGCTTTGCAATGGCACAAGATGTATAAAACCAAATATTTGAAGTGACATCATGATGCAGTTTTAGCAAAAAAACCTCTAGAGTATAATAATGGATTTTTCCTACTCCAGAGTGTCTTTCTTCCCATATAATATTTTGTTATTCCCTAGTAGGAACACCTATGTGAACCATCTGACAAAGAATTACATCTTGAAAGTAAAAATTAGGGACTCATTTACCTTTTATTATCCTTTTGTACGTGTCATCAAAATCAAGGCTAGTGTCATACAACTAGGGCCAATATGATGTTTGGTGACCACAAGAATCTAACACTATTGTTTGGGTTGTTATTGGAGGTCTACTCAAGTAGTCTACAACTTTGTCTTAACTTCCTTTCTTATGGTGAATGTTGAGATGAAATTGTTGTAAGCAGGTAGACCATCTTTTATGCTTTTCATTCTATAACTTTCCTTTTATTTGCATAAATTGAAGAGGATTGTGGTATGTGTTGGAACCTTCATATTTTGGAAAAATTTTGGCAAAATTTGGAGTTCCAATGATGAGAAAAATGGATTGCAGCACTCAGAAATGCACCTATGAAATCTACTCCAATAACCTATTTTGGAAAATCATAAATTGAAGCATGTTCAGTTCCATGCCAAATCACTTGAAAAGCATGTTTATCTGCCATATGTAAGTGTGTACACCTGATTTTAGCTTCCTACGATCAAATTTGATAGGGTTTTGAAGCACCAAGTTGGAGGGTTCTAGAAGAGTTTATTGTCTACACATTATTAAATCTGCCAGGGAGGTCAACTTTGGAGGACAACATTTATGAGTTGGATGATTTTCATGACAAACCAATTGGTGTCTCATATTATCCCCATGTTAATATACCTTCATGCAAATTTTCAAAGCCCTAGCATTTCATTTGATATTTTTTCTAAATCAAAAGCAAATGGAGTTTTCATAGTCTTGATGGCCGCATCTCCAAAAAGTTTCAAAAGAGTCAACTTTGACCTTTAATATTTTGTGAAAGAAATGGATTGGTGAAGAAACCTTCAGCACACATGTTCATTGGACTTAAATTAACTAATTCCCCAAGTGATAGCTTTCCGAGAAGAGATCTAGTATTTTCAAGATGGCACTTTGGTGAGTTCCAGCTAGTTTTTGACAGGTGTAGTTTCAAAAAAGGCTAGATTAGCTATTTTGAACATTAATATCTCGCAATCCTTATTACTTCATGAAAAAAAATTTGGAAATCATGTTTCCATATCATTGATTTACATGTTAGTGCAATTTCATGGTTTCAAGAGAATGTTTGATCAATTTTCTAGGGTGATTCTAGAGGCTCCTTGACTCATTCTAGTCATAGTGCAAAATGTGAGAAATCAAAATCTGATAACTACCCACTTCAATTTGGGATGCATTTCAAAAAAAATTATGGAGTTGGGGATGAAATGTTGGAAAGGCTTCAATAAAGACATGATGAATTTGTGCATGGACAACCTGTTTGGCAGCTACTTATTGCATATTTATCATGCCAAGTTATATATATACTCCAATGTGCAACATACTATAACTGGCATTTCATCCACAAACAATAACATTGAAATGCCTTGTGATGTGAAGGAGAATGTTGTATATGAAGCAAATTTAAAGGAGAGGTTAGAAGTAAACAAAATAGAAGAAAAGGGTCCAGTACAAAATATAACCTGAATGACACTATGAATGTAACATACAAACCCTTGAATGAAGTAAAATTTATAAGTTTTCACCTTTCGAGTAAATTAACTAAGTAATAATTCATTGCAATAAAAAAAATTGCTTTCATTATTGATAACTTTCAATAACATAATACAACATAGATTCCATTTCTTTACAATAATTTCATAAGTTACAACAATACAAGAAAGCATACATTTACATACATAGCTCAATGAGCTTTGGAACAAATAGATGTAAGATGGTCTAGGATCCTTCCTTTCAAATCTTGGTTCTTCTTTCACCTAATGTACAAGAGAAGCATCACTCAAGCACTTTTCTGCCAACCATGAACTCTTAATGCAGTCCCCCACACATCTATCATTCAATAGATGGCCCTTCCCTTCAACGAAGAGATTGGTAGAGTAATTGATAATGACAACCAATTACTTGCATAGTGTTGTGTCCTACATAACTAGAACTTCTAATCCCACAATCTCAGACTAGCCTATAATATTGGATAATGGTGAACTGACAATGGAGCCAAAGGTCATCACACTACTTTGGCCAAAGTATTTCATTCAGTATTTTTTACTAAGGTCACCTATCACATACACTCCTACAGGCCAATTTGACTTAAAGTCATCTTAAACTACACATAGGTATTTCTTTCAATGGATAATCTATCATCCCAGAGATAACCTATCACCATTTTAATCTACTTGGAATAAACCTACTTAACAAGTAAGTACACAAGCTAGGTATTTATTTCAATGGATAATCTATAATCCCAGAGATAACCTATCATCATTTTACATACTTGGAATAAACCTAGTTAACAAGTAAGTACACAAGCTTCCTCCCATATTGGATTAACTATCCTAGGAGTAAACACAAGCTTTCCTAGTCAAATCAATAACTTAGCTAAGTATATCACATATGCCTCTCATGTTCAATCATACCTAGTATATAATACCTATGATAAACACCCATCTCGTATTATGGAGTACTTAAAAGAACATCACAAAAACAACATAAAAACTTCAATTTCCTTTTCAAAGATACTCTAATTTCTCTAATGCACACACTGGAAAAGACAACTCAAGCATTCATGGAAGATATGCGAGGTGGAGCATGTGAATGTGCAAAAGCTTACACATTCAAGAGATTGGCACAAGAAGGCATTAGATGAGTACATAACTATTACCTTGGGTGGAGAGTTATGCAATGTTTTTGGTAGCTATCAAAAACATAATCTCCCATGGATTAGTGGTATCAATAAAACCTAACAAGTGTCACCAAAGCCAATTCTCCTTTGAAGGCCTTAAAAATACAAACTATAGAAACATAGAAATACTAAAAAGATAGATTTATGATATTTTTCGTCTTTGGTTATGAATATACAACTTGAATTCCCCTTTGAGAGGCAATAGTCCCCATTTCACATATGCTTTGTGGAAAATAATGAAACCATTTTTAAATTTGATCCTTAGTGAACCACTTTCCCTAGTGAGGAAATTGTCTAGCCTATACCATGTAATAGAGAGGGATATGTTGCTTCTTTAATGTTTTGAAAAGAACATAAAACATTAGTAACCTAATCAATTACTAGCGAAAAAATGGTTTCAAGATTCAATTATGTTATATGGATGTTCTTAGCAAGCTCTGAGGTGTCCAACGATGGCTGAAAATATGGACGCAACAACTCATCATTGAAAATAGAATGCAGTCTTAGAGGTGGTGGTAGATTGAGCTCAAAATCATTTTCACCAATCTTTTAAGGGTGGTTTATAGCCCATATCAAAGAGGATGAATTTTCATTTTTGGTCCCTAAAGCCACTATTTATGTACATGAATCCACACCTTATCTCCAACCTAAAATTCATGTGTATGATGTTTGTTATGTCATTCCTTATACTTATAATTGGTGTGATGTAGTATCTCATGAACTTGATTTTGGATATTATGAATCATTTCACAAAACTTTGATGCATTATCTATCTCTTTCTCAAAATGTGGTAGTAGATTATGTAGCATGACTAGTAGTGTTACACCCACATGAGCCAAAGGTTGGTACCCAAGACATACCTCAAATAGACTGTGCCTCATGGAACCATATAATTCATGATTTGAAACTATGTTATATATATGGTAGAAGTTCATCCCATGTTCAAGGATGCTTTAAATGATACATTCATAGAATGTGAATGATAATGTACTTCATCGCCTTAGTTTTCCATTTTTTTTATGGATAGAATATGGTAGAGTTTATCAACCTAGCGTCCATCATGGCCACAGTAATGGAAACCTTACTATATCTATCAGAGATGATACTTTCTAGAAAACTAAAATGGAACCAGACATTCTCAAAGAAAAGATTGGTGATTTCTTCTATGGAGATCCCTTCTTGCATGCTACCATTATGATTGTTTTTGAAAATTTATCTACCACCACATACACATAGTCATGACCAAGTTTGGTAGTGGGAAGGCCTAACATGAAGTCCATCAAAATTGAGTGTTAGGTCTTATCAAGAATAGGAAGACTCATATAAAATCCTTATTTGTATCTTTTAGGCTTTGCAATGGCACAAGATATATAAAACCAAATATATGAAGTGACATCATGATGCAGTTTTAGCAAAAAAACCTCTAGAGTATAATAATGGATTTTTCCTACTCCAAAGTGTCTTTCTTCCAATATCATATTTTGTTATTCTGTAGTAGGAACACATATATGACCCATGTGACAAAGAATTGCATCTTGAAAGTAAAAATTAGGGACTCATTTACCTTTTATTATCCTTTTGTACGTGTCACCAAAATCAAGGTTAGTGTCATACAACTAGGGCCAATATGATGTTTGGTGACCACAAGAATCTAACACTATTGTTTGGGTTGTGATTGGAGGTCTACTGAAGTAGTCTACAAATTTTTCCTTACTTCCTTTCTTATGGTGTATCTTGAGATGAAATTGTTGTAAGCAAGTAGACCATATTTGATACTTTTCATTCTATAACTTTCCTTGTGTTTGCATAAATTGAAGAGGATTGTGGTATATGTTGGAATCTTCAAATTTTGGAAAAAATTGGAGTTCCAATGATGAGAAAAATGGATTGCAGCACTAAGAAATGCACTTGTGAAATCTGCTCCAATAACCTATTATGGAAAATCATAAATTGAATCCTATTCAATTCCATGCCACATCACTTGTCAAGCATGTTTATCTACCATATGTAAGTGTGTAAATCTGATTTCAGCTTCCTACGATCATATTTAATAGGGTTTTGAAGCACCAAGTTAGAGGGTTCTGGAAGAGTTTGTTGTCTACACATTATTAAATTTGCCAGGGAGGTCAACTTCTGAGGACAACATTTATGATCTGGATGATTTTCTTGACAAACCTATTGGTGTCTCATATTTTCCCTCATGTTAATATACTTTTATGCCAATTTTTAAAGCCCTAGCATTTCATTTGATATTTTTTCTTAATCAAAAGCAAATGGAGTTTTCACAGTCTTTATGACTACATCTCTAGAAAGTTTCAAAAGAGTCAAGTTTGACCTTTAATATTTTGTGAAAGAAATGGATTGGTGAAGAAACCTTCAGCACACATGTTCATTGGACTTAAATGAACTAATTCCCCAAGTGATAGCTTTCCGAGAAGAGATCTAGCATTTTTTCAAGATGACACTTTGGTGACTTCCAGCTAGTTTTTTACAGGTGTAGTTTTAGAAAAGGCTAGATTAGCTATTTTGAACATTAATATCTTGCAATATTGATTACTTTATGCAAATTTGTTTGGAAATCATGTTCCCATATCAATGATTTACATGTCAGTGCACTTTCATGGTTTCGAGAGAACGTTTGATCAGTTTTCTAAGGTGATTCTGGAGGCTACTTGACTCATTCTGGTCACAGTGCAAAATGTGAGAAATCAAAATTTGATAACTACCCACTTCAGTTTAGGATGCATTTCAAAAAAATTGATGGAATTGGGGATGAAATGTTGGAAAGCCTTCAACAAAGACATGATGAATTTGTGCATGGACAACCTATTTGGTAGCTACTTATGGCATATTTATCATGCCAAAGTTGTATTGCTTTAGTTACTATTTCTAATAATGGATTGCATTCACATGCCATTTTGGACCCTTTCACTATCCATTCTTCCTTTCTCTATATATTTTACTCCAAAGTACAACTTATTATAACTAGGATTTCATCCACAAATAATAACATTGAAATGCCTTGTGATCTAAAGGGGAATGTTGAATATGAAGCAAATTCAAAGGAGAGGTTAGAAGTAAACAACATAGAAGAAAAGGGTCCAGTACAAAATAACATGAATCACACTATGAATGTAACATAACAACCCTTGAATGAAATAAAATTTTCTAAGTTTTCACCTTTCGAGTAAATTAACTATGTAATAAGCCATTGCAATAAAAAAAAAAAAAAAAATCTTTGTTGATAACTTCCAATCAAGATGCATAACACAATACAACATGGATTCCACTTCTTTTCAATAATTTCATAAGTTACAAAAATACAAGAAAGCATACATTTACATACATAGCTCAATGAGCTTTGGAACAAATAGTTGTAGGACGGTCCAAGATCCATCCTCTCAAATCTTGGTTCTTTTGTCGCCTGCTGTGGAGGAGAAGCATCACTCAAGCAATTTTTTGCCAACCACAAACTCTTAATGCGGTCCCTCACACATCTATCATTCAACATATGCCCCTTCCCTTCAATGAAGAGATTGATAGAGTAATTGATAATGACAACCAACTAAGCATAGTGTTTTGTCCTACAGAACTAGAACTTGTAATCCCACTATCTTGAACTAGCATGTAATACTATATCATGATGGTGACAATGGAGCCAAAGGTCATCCCACTACTTTGGCGAAGTCTTT
>VDFB02098649.1:0-38078 GCA_007258455.2 Sequoia sempervirens
ATTTTTATTGTCTAACACACACACACACATATATTACAATTTTTATTGAGGAGAAATCATGATCTGAAGTAGATAGTCATAAAATGCCATACTATTATATACTATTCCATTATAAGTTCATAAATTCATGTAATGTAAGTACTATGATAAATGCTTCTCAATTATTGTGCAAGTAAGAATCACGAACTAAAAGGAAAAACTTTAATGAATGAAGAATGAAGAACTCGCAAGCAAGGGCATCGGCGGGGAAGCAGGAAGAGACAATCGCACCAAGAAGGGCAAAAGGCAAGGAGGGCGATGTAAAAGTGACTGCAACGCCACGATGGGGAGATGAACCGTTTTCTGCCTGCGAGAAGGATAATTCCAATGCCCATATCCCGCAATGGGTTTTTTCAAGCGGACAGTGGGTGGACAAATGCCATCCGGATATCCCACAACAAATGAAATCACCCGGAACAAGAGGAGTGGCGGCCCGAAAAAGACATGATACCCCCGAAATGCCGAGGAACATGGATAATCACAGGCTGAGGGCACATCCCGTTGGAAGACAGGGGTGGCGCGGAGGCAGAGAGGCTGCGCCTATACCCCCGATTAAGCCTCCTTCGCGGGAGAACCGCAAAATAAGAAACGGCGGAAAGGGACAAGGAAAAAAAGGTGTATGGAAAAAGAAACTCGCGAAGGAGTTGGAACATCAGGCAAAAGAAATAACCCTGGAAGTCGATGTATCTGAGGAGGTTAAGGAGGATATGGGCATCCTTCGGGATTATGCATTCATATGCCGGTTTACTGGCATCTCCCCGGACCGAGCCAAGGTAAAACAATGGATAAAAGAACAATGGGAAACAGAGGTTTTGATTAGGTTCTTGCCAAAAGGCTTCTTTCTGGTGGTTTTCGCGGACGACAACGCAAAGCAGAGAGTCATAGAAGGGGACCTATGGAAAATGGATGGAAATCCCTTATACATGCAGCCATCGAATTCCAATTTTGATCCAATCAAAATGAGGCCCTACGACAAACCAATATGGATAAGGCTCTACAATCTCCCAGTAGAGTATTGGGCTGGGGACTGCCTGGAGAAAATTGGCCGGTCTTTGGGCAACTTAATAGAGATCGACACGAATATCCTAGAAGGAGATCTATATAAATACGCCAGAAATTTGGAAGCAAGAAATTGAGATCGAGCAGCCAAAACATTTCTGCTGCGAATGTGGCTCCAGAACACATGGGTCAAATCTTTGTATGATCGGTGGCCCCACACCCCGGGTGCCCTCTCCCCCTTGCATGTGGACCCACTCCCAAGAAAGACAAGCAGAGTGGCCTCCCCACGGGGAAGATCAGATCCCTCAGTACGGCGAGGTGACGGGGGTTCCCCGATCTGATTCTACTTATCCAGTGAAGAACGATGAGAAAACTAAAGGGTCGCAGTCGGTCAAACAAAAGGAGGAAAAAGGGCCTATGGAAAACACCGAGATGGATGACACAGCAAATGAAAACACGAATTCGGACTCAACTGCCGAGTTGGAGGATGAATTGGATATCATTGATGAAAGGTGTATATCTCAATCTGCCTTAAACATTATGGGATTTGGCAAAGCAGCCTCAACCACCAACACCAAGGGAAGGAAATCCTCCAAACAATTGAGAGAGGAGGAAGCGGCTGCCAATAATTACACCAACATTACCAAGTTTCTAAATTCCAAGGGAAGTAAGGCTACAAGTACTAAGGGAGGAAAAGCCTCCCTTGGGAAACAATGAAGATCACCACGTGGAATGTCAGGGACCTAAGGGCCCTTGACAAACGATGCCTAGTCAGGCGTCATCTACAAATGAGTAATAGTAGCATCATATTATTACAAGAGACAAAATTGTCAGGAGATGAAAAAGAAAATTTCCTTCGTTATTGTCGCTTATGGGAAGGATTCTTTATAGACTCTGACAGCTCTGCAGGTGGCATTGGTCTTTTATGGAAAGCCACCAAGGTTTTGGTGGAAATTCTCTCCTCCTCTATGAATTGGCTGTCGGCAAAGGTATATGACATAACCCTCAATGGCAGCTTCACAATTATCAATGTATACGGCCCGATTAGGTCTGCTGACAAGGTTCTTCTCTGGGAAAAAGTTCTGGGCTTCATTAACCCCCTTCCCAAAAGAGATCTAATTATTGGTGGGGACTTCAATGCCATACTAGAAATGGCAGAGAAAAGTGGCGGCTGCAGAAGTATCTCCCAAGCCACCCTGGATTTTAGGGCCTTTGTAGCTGATAGCGAGCTAATGGACTGCCCCACGTTGAATGGCCTCTTCACTTGGACCAATAGGCGGAAAGACTTCACTGCCATCTCTTAACGATTGGACCGGTTCCTGATTCCACAAAGGTGGGAAAATCTCGACTGGAGGACTTCGGCTTGCATCTTACCCATCTCTATCTCTGACCACTTCCCGGTAGAACTCTCAATAACTGGGGGATCAGAAATAGAAAAAACAAGCTTTAAATTCCAGAATATGTGGTGGAGGGCCCCACTCTTTTAGAATCCCTGGAACTTTGGTGGAAGGAGGCTAGGTTCGGTGGCTCAATCAGCTTTCGGTTGAGCAAGAAACTGAAAGTGGTAAAACAAAAACTAAAAGAGTGGAATAAGGTCCACTTCCAGAATATTTTTCAAGAAAAAGCAAGAGTGAAAACGGACCTAGAAGCTCTCAACCAAAAAATGATTCAAAAAGGTATGACAAATGAGGACTTCGTTAGGGAAAAAAAGCTTCACGGAGAATTGGCGAAATTATTAAAACGAGAAGAGATCTACAGGAAGGACAAGTCGAGAGAGGTCTGGTTGCGGGATGGCGACTCCAATTCAAAAAAATTTCACTCCTCAGTCTTGGCAAGAAGGGCGGCCAAAAAAATAGAAAGGATTCAGAACCAAAGCAGTAAAATGGTCAGTGGGGGGTCAGAGGTTGGCAAAGCGGCAAGTGAGTTCTTTGCCAATCTTTTGGGCGACCATCAGATACAGGAAGAAAACCAGGACCTTCTGAGGCTAATCCGCCCAAGAATATTAAAAGAAGATAACAAGAAGTTATGCGCACCTATCTCAAAGGATGAGGTACAAAGGGCGCTCTTCCAGCTGCATCCAGACAAATCGTCGGGCCCGGATGGCTTTCTGGCCAGTTTCTTTCAAAACTGCTGGTCTTTTCTTGGTGACGAAATCTGTGAACTGGCTGAAGAATTTCGTAAAACCGGCCACTTTGTCAAGGATCTGAATAACACCATGCTTGCCTTAATCCCCAAGAAGCCGGTATGCTCTTCCTTCGGCGACTATAGACCCATTTCGCTTTGCAACACCCTGTACAAAATTGTGTCAAAAGTCCTGGCCAATCGCTTGAAACCTCTGTTGGACAAAATCATCTCGGTCGAACAAACAGGGTTTGTTCCTGGCAGGGAAATAACCGACAGCATCCTGGTAATATCAGAAACGGTCCACACATTAAAAACAAGTAAACAGGCGGGTTTCATCATAAAATTGGATGTATGCAAGGCCTACGACAAAGTTCGCTGGCCTTACCTCATGGAAGTTATGCGGCGGCTCGAATTCAGCACACATTGGTGCTCCCTGATCAACCAATGCATATCTTCAGTTCGTTACTCGATAGCGGTCAATGGGGGGCTTCACAGTTTTTTTCAAGCCACAAACGGATTAAGGCAAGGAGACCCGATCTCCCCATTCCTCTTCGTGATAATGGCTGAATCCCTCAGTATTGCAATAAAGGAGCAAAAATAGCGCAATGAATGGATTGGGATAAAGGCGGCTCCAAACACGGAGCCAATCACTCACTCCCAATTTGCAGATGACACAACGCTCTTCGGGGAATCAAGCATCAAGGAGGAAAAAATTATAGACTCTCTACTCACGAAATACGAACATCAATCAGGCCAAAAAATGATTAAAGAAAATTGTCTATTTTCTTCTTTAACACGAGGCCACACCTTCAAGCCGCTATAACAGCAATACTTGGCATTCACAAAGGTACACTTCCTTCTAAGTTTCTTGGAATTCAAATTATCGAAGGTCGAGGTAAAGCAAAACACTGGCTGGAAATTGTGGATAGGGCCAGAAACAAGGCCATGGCCTGGAAGAACAATTGGCTCTCTCTGGCCGGTAGGATCACAATGGCAAAAGCAGTACTCTCGGCCATCCCCATATATGCGATGTCTTGTTGCGAGGTCCCAAAGAAAACGGAAGCTGATCTTGAAGGCATTATAAAGAAATTCCTATGGGAAGGGTCGAAAGCGATCAAAAAAATGCCACTAATTAGCTGGGACTCGGTGTGTAAGCCCAAAGTGGATGGTGGCATAGGATTGCGTAAGATTTGGCTGCAAAACATTGCTCTTGGTGCTAAACTAATTTGGAGCATGTATAGAAGTCCGCATAAAATATGGTGCCAAATTATGCAGAATAAGTATTTGGATGGCCTCGACCCAACTAGAATTCTAACGGTCGCAAACCCTACAAGAGGATCAGATCTATGGCGGTATATGACAAATTCCAGAACCCTCATCACTAGCCACCTTTCATGGAGATTAGGCAATGGAAAGCAAGCACTTTTTTGGTTGGATTCATGGAACGGGCATAAGAGCATGGTCGAGCTCTTTGACTTAGAACAACACATAGAAACCCTACACAGGACGTTTGGTTTAAGGGTGGCAGATTATACAAGGCAAGAGGCCAGTACGCTAGAAGGGAACTATAACTGGATGGATCTATCCGACTTACCTCTCCCACAAGACATGGCAGAGCAAGTGCGTAAGGAGGTGTATAGCCGCCCAATAAGACTCGTTGATAGAGATGACACCATAATATGGTGCGGTGCGTCATCAGGGGAATACTCGGCAAAGCTCGGCTACCGCCTACAGACCCACCAGATCGGAGACAACTCCTGGATGGCGCGCCTTTGTTGGAAAAAGGAAATCCTTCCTAAGGCAGGGGCCTTTTTATGGACCGCAATCCACAAACATTGTCTAACCGCCGAGAGACTCAAACATTTAGGCGTTCTCAGTCCTACTAGGTGCATCTTTTGCAAGCAGGCAGAAGAAAACATTGATCATTTATTGCTCACCTGCCCAGTGGCCGCATTTTGCTAGGATTGGTTACAACAAAGCTTAAGTTTCTCTAGTCCTAGGCCCCGAAGCCTTAGCGAATTCTTAAATAGTTGGCCAATTGTGAGTCAGAATGGGTTCTGGAGCGGAATCTGGTCTTTGGCCCCATCCCTGGTAACTTGGCACATATGGAAGGAAAGGAACAGACACATATTTAAGGAAAAGTCATTAGAGAGGCAGCAACTCATCCTCAAAATCCAAGAAGCCCTGGTGGAGACAGCAAATAACAGAGTAAGGCTAGGCTCGAAAGCAAAGTTTTCTAAATGGGACGAAGAGATTCAAAAGACATGGAGTGGCCTAAACATCAAAAACATCGTGCCAGTTGCCAAAAACAAAATAAATAGAAAAGAAATCTTCTGGACCAAGCCCAGCCATTTGAAGTGGAAATTGAATTTCGATGGGGCTGCAAAAGGGAACCCCAGAAGGGCGAGGGCTGGTTGCATAATTAGAAACTCTGAAGGAGATTGCATGTGGGCGGCCTCGAAAAGAATTGGGCAATGCACTAATAACAATGCAGAGATGGAGGCTCTGTGGATGGGACTTCAACTCTGCCTGCTAAAAGGCATTGATTCGGTGGAAATAGAGGGCGATTCATTGCTGTGCATACAAGCAATCACAAGTGGCAAATCGCCAAATTGGAAAATAAAGGACTGGATAGACACAATTAAGGAATTACTTGACAAGTTGACAGACTACCACATATCACATGCCTACAGGGAAGCGAATAAAGCTGCGGACTTGCTGGCCAACATGGGAGTTGTACAAGAAGAACAGGTGTTAACGTTCTCTTCTCCTGCACGGTGGCTGGGACTGCAAGAAGTACTGATAGAGGACAAAAGGATCTGCCAATCTAATTTGGTCCCTATCCTAAGTTCCACGTGGCCTTAAAAATGAGATACATGGTATCCTCTTGGGGATCGGGTGGATATGGTGTTGAGGCGGGTAAACTTTGGCACGCTGGGCAAGATCAGAGATGGTCTAAAGGGTGCCCCCTACTTTCTATAAAGGTATGGTGTTTCCAATCTCAAGTCTGAGAAAAATAATCTAGGGGTTCTTAATCGCAATGGTGATACAGTTTGGTATCCGGTGCCATTGTGTCCCTACTTCACTGGACGCACAATGCCAGCGTCTCTTCAACGCCCAGAATCCTGAGGTCCACAGAGCGATTGTAAGAACTGTGTCTACCTTCCTAAATGCGGACCAACACTGGTGCGATGGCAAAATCTACGAGGTAATCATCAGAGCATTAGTAGATATTTCAGAATCTAGGGAGAGTGTTGTTGTCCGGCTCCGTGGCTTGGTGAACCAGGGAAATATCTAAGCAGTGGCCAGCTCGACCATGGAGCTGGCTTCGGAGGGATGGGTGAGCTTTCTGAGACTATTTTTTGACCCAGTGATGGTTCTGGATGAGGAGTTAGCTGCTGAAGAACGTGCTAAGGGCGTGAACCTCCTGGCCAATGCTTGGGAAGTATACAGGGCAGGGGTGAAAAATGTGGACATGGAGCCTTTCTCAAGGTACATGGGTAAACACAACGTCTGGCTGGGCGAAGGGAGTCTTCAACGGATCATCATTTTGGGGGGCCTCTTGGCAACTATCTACCAGTTGCTGGCCTAACACCTTTGTTTTGGGTATCTGCCCATTCTGTCTCTGGTTCAGTTGAATCGGTTACCAAATGTATTCGGGAGCTACCCCCTTTGGTAGTACTCATCAATAAAATTAAAAAGTTCATAAATTCCATCAAATTCATAAATCCATGTGTCACTAAAAATATTCATCTAGAACCAAAATCATAAATTCATGTCACTAAAAATATCCATTTGGAACCAAATTTATAAATTCATCACACAAAATATCCATTGTTCACCCAATTTATAAATTCATAACTATTTAAGATCATTGTTTTAATTTATAAACTATTATGGCTCTCTACTGCATAGATCTTCATTTCTTTGTGTTTTCCTTTTCAAAATTAGGAGTTCTCCTCTCCTCTAGCCATTGTTGATGCTCATCTACAATCCCATCCATAGCCCTGACAACATCAACAAGGGTTTGCATCCTAGATGCAAACATCCTCACAGGAGGTGCGACGCATTCTTCATTTTGAATAATGTTGATTTGATCTTGGATGGTTCTAGCAGAAGCATTGATTTGTGCTTGCAAACGAGCATGTTCATTGATTTCAGGTGGTGGAGGTGGGGGGTTACGAGGTGGAGTGGACGGAGGTGGAGGTGAAGGTGTTGGAGATGGATGGCATGGAGGTGGATTGTGAATATTATTGAATGGATCCATGTGATCTTTAAGATATGAGTGAACCTGCATTAGATTTGTAATTTCAAGATGTAAGATACATGTTTAGGAAATACCTTTAAACCATTCAATATAAACGGCCTTAAATAATTGAATACAAATGATAAAATTATATGTAAGCCTCATTTATATGTCTAAGGTACATGTTACTTGAATGAAAATAAAATTAACTATTGATATTGTATAATCTTGCAAGATCTTATTATTGTTAAATTTGGTTGGGCCTTGGGCAACTTTGATCACCAAATTTTAAGAACTTCTTTGATCCCCTTAAGAAATGTCATATTGGAACCCCTTAAGAAATCGAATTACGATTTAGGGTGACATTGATGGCTTAAGGATTTAATACTCTAGTGAGGTCCTAGGAGAAAATGGCATGGCTCAAGTGAATAAAATTTGGTGAAGTTGCCCAAGGCAATCTAAATTTCATTAAGAGCCTTTTAAAGAAAATGATGGCTTTAGGGCTTACGGTTTAGACTTTAGAGTTTAGGGTTTAGGGTAATAGGATAACTTAAGGGGATATATGTAGTAAGATCCTAGGAAAAAATTACATGGCATAAGGCAATGAAATTTGGTGGAGTTGCCTAAGGCAACTAAATTCCATTAAGAGCCTAAGAAAAAAATATGGCTTTAGGGCTTCACGGTTTAGACTTTTAGAGCTTGTGCCTAGGCAATAGGATAACTTAAGGATATATGTAGTAAGATCCTAGGAAAAAAATTACATATATAAGGCAATGAAATTTGAGCTGCCTGCTGCAAACCAAATTTCATTAAGAGCCTAAGAAAAAAATGATGGCTTTGGTTTCTAGGGCTTAGGACTTCTAGAGTTTAGGTTTAGGGTAAATAGATAACTAAGGGGATATATATGTAGCAAGATCCTAGGACAAAATTACATGGCATAAGGGAATGAAATTTGGTGGATTTTCCTAAGACAACCAAATTTCACTTTATGATCCCCGATAGGACAAAATGAATGGTTTTAGTGTTTAGGTTTAGGGTTTAGAATTTGATTATTTAATGAATCCTGCAAGTTAGTGAAGAACATTTTCTTTGTGGAATAGCTGATTTGGAGATCTACTCTTGCTCTTAACCGACTAACCTAGATCATGATGGCAACTTTGATCACCAAATTTTGCTAAGAACTTATTTGATCCCCTTAAGAAAATTGAATTACGATTTAGGGTGATAGGATGGCTTAAGGATTTACGCCTAGTGGTCCTAGGAGAAAAAATGACATGGCTCAAGTGAATAAAATTCTGGTGAAGTTCTAATGCAACCAAATTCTAAGAGCCTTTAAGGACAAAATGAATGGTTTAGTGTTTAGGGTTTAGATTTTAGAGTTTAGGGTTTAGGGTTTACAAAACTTAGGGTAAAGTTTTGGTGCCCCTTGGAATATTTAATGAACTTGCAAGTTAGTGAAGAACATTAAATCTTGTGGAATAGTTGATTGAGATCTACTCTTGTTTCAACTAACCAACCTAGATCATGAAATCTCATTCATATTATAATCTTGCATGATCTTATTATTGTTAAATTTGGTTGCCTTGGGCAACTTCACCAAATTTTAAGAACTTCTTTGATCCCCTTAAGAAATTTTTCATATTGGGACCCCTTAAAAAATTGATTTATGATTTAGGGTGATAGGATGGCTTAAGGGGATCTATATGTCTAGTGAGGTCCAAATTTAGTCATACTATAGCCTCATTGGTTCCATCTAGCTCTGGGTCAAAAGTGTTTACCCCTCTAATAAAAAAAAGTATCATGTTAAAAATGAATCAATCTATACATATCACAAAAATAACAATAATCTTAAATATAACCCATACTCTAACCATGATAGAATGCTAAATGATCCCCACCCCAAACCATATCCTAATTGAATTGTAAACCTAATTGAAACTTTCACTAAATTATAAACCTGCTACTAGATCTTTTAAATGTATTCCTATATTATATTATATTAAATTATAATATATTTTATATTATATTTAAATTAATTTATATTTGTATTATAATTATATTAATATTTATTATATATTCATAATTATAACCTAACTATTTACTACAAACTTAATTGAATCTTAAGCCTAATCCTCATTAAAACCCCAAGTAAATTGTAACATTACCTATCCTTAATTGTAATCTTATATTATATTTTATGATATTAAATATTTATATTATTTAATATATTATATTATATTAATATTTATTAAATATAATATATTAAATAATATAAATATTTAATTATATTTCTTTAATATGAATCATCCTCCTATCTCTAAATGGTAATAATAGCATGCAGTTCCTCCAACCTATCATCATGTACCTCCTCCCTTTCCCATGTAATAGGTGTACCTTCTAGGTGTTAAATGGTTCCATCTTGGTCTCCTTATTGATGCATTTCTATCCTTCCACATAAATCTATATAGTATCAAAATATAGGTAATTTTATGGTTATTGAATCTCTTAATTGCTAAAGAATCCATTATGATTGAGGATGGGTGGATTATTATCTAGGATCACATCTTAAAATCCTATGTGAGATCATGTGTTGTGTGTTTCTAATACATATATTCCCATACAAACTCTTCCATGTATTATCAACTCTCCTATATAATAGACACCTTACTAGACAAATTTCATATGATATATATGTACCCAAGTGTTTCCAGTTGGAATTGCTATAATTATACTTTTATGGCATTCTAGTTATTCATAATAGTTTTCATAAATCTTCCAAATAGACCCATTCTTGACATTGAACCTACATAATTTTAGGTATGTCCAATGAAAGAAACTTTACCCATAGCACTCTCACTCGCACTCTCCTATCTTGTGGATATAATAGCATAAAGTTTTCTTCCAATGATTTAGAACCCTAATGATCATGTCTAATTGTCATAGAGAGTGATTATCCACTCTTCATAAACTTGTAGAAACTAAAAGGTTTTATATTATGTGTTCAAATAAGTGAAAACATTACAAAAAGCTCTACTAAATGGTGACAATAGAGGGTTTTTAAGGCAACCAAATTTCGTTTTAAGGTCCTAAGAAAAAATTCAAATGCTTTAGTGTTGAGGGTTTAGATTTTACAATTTAGGGTCTAGGGTTTAGCAAAACTTAGGGTGAAGTTTGGGTGGCCCTTGGCATAATTTAGACTTGGTGCTAGTGCCAATTAAATTGATTGTATCGTACTGTATTTCATGAATTGCTAAACTGTACCTTGGTAAAACAAACATCAAGATAAACTTTATGAATTTTAATTATTCTTTAACATATTGTTTTCTAAATTCCAATTATAATTTTAACATTGAACTAAATTTTAATATATATTTTCCATACAAAGCAAATAAATTTAAAACATTTAAGCAATGCAAACAGGAATTTTGAGCCCGAATTACCCAGTTTTCAAAAAATCAAAATGATTTGGTTTCGATTCCAATCTCTAGGGTTTTAACAAAAAACTCGTTCAACTAATTTAGGATTTCACTCTAAGAAATTAGGGTTTCTTAATGCAATTTTTGTTCAATTCAAAACCAGGGTTTTCTAAATTCTTTTCAGTTTTCTTGATTTGAATCTGCGGTTTCAAAAACTTCCGATTGGCTCTTAAGTGCAATTCTTTATTTCCATTTTGACTTCAGGCTCTGTGCTCCATCTTTGGTTTCATTTCAATTTCTAGGGTTTTGAAATGCAATTTTTTTTGGTTTAATCAAACAATTTAGGTTTCAAAAGTTAAATTTTGTTTGTAAAACACAATTCAAGGTTCATTTTTTCATTTTTATTAAAAAACCTTCAGGTTTCATTGCATTTTTTTGTCTATTTTTACAATTATTCATTTCTACTATAACAGTTAAAAAAATGCTCAAAATGTGAAATAAATTAAAAAAAACATGCTAAATTCACATATTTTCTTCAAAATTTCAATTGAAAATAGAAAAATGCAAAAAAATGGGATGTAGGCGGGTACATGTAGCTGATTGTGGGTCGTTGCCATCGAGGTCCTATCTCATTATGTACAACTCCCTATTTATTTTAAAATAATAGATAAAATGATCCTTGATACAAAATCCGACCCCCAATTTCTACAAAACGGGATCTCGTTTCGTAGTAATCAGGATCTTTTTTTGTGGCAATCGGGATCCCGTGCCTTTTTCATTGGTTTGGGATCTCGATTTTTAAAAAGCGGGATCACGTTCCGTGTCAAGCTCAAGATCCCAAAGCTGTACGGGATCCCGATTTTTAACAATCAAGATCCCGTTTATTAAAATCAGGATCCCATTTTCTCAAAGCCAATTTCAATTTTTTGGTTAAGGCAAAAAATTCCACATTTTGTGGACTCAACTTTGTGCACTTACCCACAGAGGTAATCAATTGTGTATTCCAAGAAGTTCAATGAGGTTGAATCTAATCAAAGAAAAACATAGTGGTGGACTTGCGAGGCATTTTGGCATGGATAAGACATTGGCACTTGTAGGTGATAAGTATTATTGGCCTCAAATGCAGCAAGAGGTGAGAAAGTATGTGAAAAATTGTGGGATTTGTCAAGTAGGAAAAGGAGTGAGTCAAAACATAGGTTTATATCAGCCACTACCTATTCCAGAGAGGCCATAGGAGGACATAAGTATGGATTTTGTGCTTGGTTTACCAAGGACACAAAGAGGGAATGATTCCATCTTTGTTGTGGTTGATAGGTTTTCTAAAATGGCACACTTTATTCCTTGTCATAAAACTAATGATGCAGTGAAAGTTGCAGATTTATTTTTCAAGGAGGTAGTGAGACTTCATGAGCTCCCAAGGAGCATTTTTTCTGACAGGGATACAAAGTTTGTGGACTATTTTTGGAGGACTTTGTGGAAGAAGCTCAATACTGATTTGAAGTTTTTCTTAGCCTACCACCCTCAAACAGATGGTCAAACAGAAGTGGTGAATAGGAGTTTGAGAAATTTGCTAAGGTGTTTAGTTGGAGACAAACCGAAGGCTTGGGATTTGGTCATACCTCAAGCGGAGTTTGCCTATAACAACTCAGTCAATAGAAGCACAAGTAAATCTCCTTTTCAAATTGTTTATGGCAGCAACCCCATAGGTGTTTCAAATTTAAATAAGATTGACAAAAGTGTGAAGAAGAGTGTAGATGTAGAGGACTTTGCATAACATATGAAAGGCTTGCACGAAGAAGTGAGAAAACATATCAACAAAATGAACATTGCATACAAGGAAAGTGTTGATAAGAAGAGGAGGCATAAGGAGTTTCAGATTGGGGATGATGTGATGGTGCACTTGAAGAAGGAGAGATTTCCAGTTGGCACTTACAACAAGCTAAAAATGAAGAAGGTTGGACCGTGCAAGGTGCTGAAAAGACATGACTCTAGTAATGCCTATGAAGTTCAATTGCCTAGTGAGCTTAATATTTCTCCAATTTTTAATGTTGTTGATCTAACCATGTTCTATGAGAGTTAAAATGGTGAAGGTGCAGAAAAGGGGCAGCAACAAGAATTCTTACCAAAATTTGATCAAGAAAAGATAGAGTCAATTCTTGATAGAAGAGTAAAAAGGAGCACTGGGAAGAAGCAGTACTGGGAGTATCTTGTGAAGTGGTTTGGGAGACCAATGGAGGATGCAACATGGTTATCTGACACTGATATTACTCATCTTGGATATCCATTGGAGAAGTGATGTGATCACTTTCAATTACCATGGGTGTCTGATGCAGGAGCATCCATGGCCTTGCACAATCTTGCATCACCAAAAAGGAGGTTTGAGTTGGTTTTGTTTCATTTTTGGTATGGAATTTCATATTATTTATGAAATTCAATTTTTGTGTGTGTGGAAATGCAATGAAATTCTTTGTAAATGCAATTTCAAATTTTCTTTTAAAATTTGGCCCAATTTGAATTTGGAGATAGTGGGGAATAATTGAAAAAGCCAAAAAAAGTAAGAAAAGAAAAACAAAGGTGTGGCTTTCTATAGAGAGTTATTTGTTTTTAATTTTTAATTTAAAACTTATTTCCAAGTGTCCTAAAAAATAGGAACCCAGAGGTGGGCACCCAGAAGTGAAAATTCAAAGATTTGCTTTCTTTGTTATTTGGGAGTGGGGAAGTTGTTATTTGTTTTTAATGAATATTTTAATGATTTTTAATAGAAATTGGGTCAAATTTTCTGGAAAATTCATTGCACTTGGAAGGAGTGGCTGAAACTTAATGAAATTCATCCCAAATTAATGAAATTTGGGTGCAAATGAAATTCCAGAGTTGGGGAAAAAAGAAAATTCATTCATTTTGCATCTAAGTCTTTCCAAAAAGAGAAGAGGGGAGAGACCAGGGCATAGAATATTAGAGGTTTTCTTCAAGAAGGTGTTGTTGCATATTTTTAATGGTGTCAAATGTGTTGAAGATTCCTGGAGTTGCAGAGATGAAGTTTGTAACTAGATTGTTGTGAGATTGATTTGTTGCAAGAGGAAGGTTTTGAAGCAACCTTGGATTGCTGAAGGCAATCACTTGGTTTTCATTTTTAGATTTGTTACATTTCCTAGGCATGTGAAAAGCCCACAACCCTCAGAGGTTGTTGTATTTGTTTTGTGTGAATTGTAGGTGTGAAGGTTGCAGGCAACCTTGGATTTTTGTGTGTGAATTTTATTTTCATATTCTAATTTTTGGTGTGCATTTTAATGGGAATGTAACAGCCCCAACCCAAGAGATTGACTATAATGTTGATGTTATTTTCCACTATTCTGAATGAGAAGTGGTTGGTTCAAATTTGTAACTCAGTTGTGCAAGTTATAGAGAATTGTAAGCCTTTTGGAGTTCAAATTAATTGAAGGGTTTGTGAGAGGAATTTATGAATTAATGTGAGATAAATTTTAATTAATTTACCTCATACATTAATAGTGTAAGGATATGGGCCAATTATCTAAACCTGCATTTTCTATAATGGAAGAAGAAAGATGAAGGAATAGAGAAGCCTAAAAATTATTGACCAAAAATTTACCCGAACAATCTATGATAAAAGTACCCTTGTTCTTTAGTTGTTCCAAATAAAAGAACCATATCTAAAAGGGATATCCATTAATAATACTTGATTAATATTATAAAGAATAAGAAGACTAGCTTGAGGGAGAATAGGAAGTTCGCACATTTTTTATGAAGGAATAACACAACAGTAAACTCACCTTCAATAATCCAAGGATAATCATGAGAGAAACTTCTCTATGAATGTATGGATTATCCTAGAGTATAACCCTTCCTTGAATATCATCATACCTAAACAATTAGTGAATAGGAAATTGATATTGTTAGATTTAAGAACTCTTTATAAAGAGAAACCACCATTACAACTTAATACTTTTTTGGGAGAAAATTATCTACAACCCAAAGCACATAAAAACCCACCAAATACACTAAGTGTAGAAATAACAACATTTTCCTAATATCTACTGAGGATGTAGCTAAACAATTTTGTAGATTATTTGGTAGGGTTATTTTCTTGAATTATTGAGATAAATCAATTAAGGGCTTTAATTATTCTTATAATAGGATTTTGTCTAGGTCTATTATCAAGCCCTCTTACATTCCACAAAATAATCATGATCAAAACGGATGAAAGAGGGATGAATCAAATATATTATGAAGGCTTAAAGCTAGTAGGTGTTCTCCCCAAAAAATTAAATTTATCATGGTTATTATTTCGACCTCCTTTGAGTGCCTCTTGTCTCCCCTATTTTTTATTATCTTTTTTAGTACCCAAAGCCTAAATTGAAGGATTTTTTTCTCATTTTATTTAAAATATTTTTGAGTTCATGTTTTATTGTGGATGAAAATTTGGAATATTTTTAATTTATTAAATTCCATGATAGGGTTTTTAGGCACATGTTCAATCTTATCATTTAAAGGAAATAAGAGTCTCCTAAAATTCAATATTTTAAGAGCTATTAAGAATAAAATGATGGTTAAATAAAAGCACAATAGACTTACCTAGCAATAATGGAATTAAGTGCATCCAAAAACTCCCTAGAAGTTGGATGATCTTTTCCTATACAATCTTTCATCTTGTGAAAAAATTTAGCACCCTTATAATGAATGTTTAACCATCTATTATTTCATCACTCCCTCAATTTTCTACCATCATTTCTTGATTTTCTACCATCCTTTCTTGCTATTCATCTTAATCATCCAAAAAATGATGGGTATTTATACTAGAATAGAAAACTTATTAATATTTCAATTACCAATTTTTCCTTCTCTAAGATTTGAAGGAGGTTGAGCTTTACCTTTCCTATAAGCCAAAGTAAATGCATCAACATTAGAAGGACTAACAGCAAACCATTGATTATTCTATTGAATTTTTTTCTTAGTCTTTTTATCCTCTTGTGATCTTTTGTTTAGAAGAATCATCTAATTTAATTTGGTATAGTTTGAAAAGGGATGTCCATTATTTTAGTTCACTAACATCTGGAGGACATTTTATAATCATGAACTAAACATGTGTAGTCTGAAAAATTCAATGTGCATATATAGTTCCTTTCAAATTTTTAGTCTTTTTATTTGACTCATACATGAATCTATTTTTTAGTTATACAATCATTTGTAATTGCACATAGTAAAAACAATTTTATGATAACTAGAAGCTTCTAAGTATGCATATTTTTTATATTTTTGAAGAGTGGTTCTTTTTTTTGATAAAAAGGAAAGAGTATTTAGAGAAATAATTTTATTTGACTATAAGCTTGATTGTGTATCCATAATGAAATTGTTTTATTCAAGTTATAAATTTGTGAATGTTACATGATATTGTAATTTATTCTATTAGAATTGCAAGCTAATGGTTTATCAATATTTTTTGACTTCTACAAATGTAGATTTATTATTTCATATCTTTAATGACTACTTCAATGTATTTGTAAAATCAAAAAATATTATCTTTGCTACAAATTATTAAAAAAAAAATCATTAAAAAAATGCCAAACAATCTTAATCTAAGCATTTCATATTTATTTAAACAATTAATCAAAATGACTAAAAATCTCCAATAAAAAAAATTCAATTTATGTTTGTAATCACTTTTCATGATCTCAGAGATAAAATCAAAAGATCAATAAATAAAAAGTGAACAGTGCCATATTATAATATATAATACTATACGGTATTAAAATTATATCTAATTCAATAGTAGAAGTCTAAAACTCTACGTGTAGCACACCATTAGTAGCCATGAAAATGCAGGACAAATTTTCACTCATAGTCATCATCTTCTCCATTGCCCCTAGCTGGAAAGGCCATACCTTTTAAGGGAGGTGGGCTTCATCTGGAGGGACATATTGCTTGCCCTCAAGTCTGAGGCTTCTCGACCACCACTGACTAAGATGATGACTGTTGGTGTCTTTGATAAACAGCTCAGCAGAGGGAAGCAAATGCCAGGGTGTTCTCTTTTGGGCTACTTCGAAACAGAAGAGGTATTTCATGCGCTTATGGAGGGGCTGGCTATTCTGATTGTATATAACCCCCATCACCTCAAAATACCGGATGTAAGAGCAGCTAATGGGGTCATTCTTCCCAACATATATGTTGGGCATCCAACCGCTAACCCCAATGAAATCATTATACAACCCACGCAATATCTCATCATCTATCATTTTATAATCCAATGCATTAGATGCACATAAACAAAGGGAACGCCAAATATCACGCACAGCTGCCAAAGCTCTTCCCACCATCTCAAAGAATTTCACCTCGGGAAGTCTTGGGGAAAGAAAGAGAGGATTGAATAGATGTGCTTCAACTTTAGCTCTGTCTTCTTTTTTCATTTTTCTTGCAACGGCCATTGCAATGGTAGCTCCCAACGAATGGCCTGCAATCCAGATGTTGTGTGGTCCGTGCCTCTCAATACTCCTTTGCAAGTACTGTAAGCTTCTATCCACTCCACTAATGGATTCATGGCGTGCATTAATGGATTCATGGCGTGCATTGATGGCTTTCCAGAAGTTTTTAATATCCCTTAGAATATAAGTTCCTTCAGGAATTGTACCTTTGAAGGCAACAACTTCTGAGGGGAACTGGAACTCCTCTGCACTTCCACCTCTTCTACTTTCACCTACCCACTGGAAAACAACCCCAATTATTATCTCATGACCTTCTATTGTTTCTGTTATTCTTTCTTTTTCCTCGAATTTAAGTAGATTGCACCATTCGTTGGCCATTTCGTTGTCCCTTTCGAGTTGGTATACAACATTCACCAGGCAAGCGGCAATGCGTCTCCTTTCGTTGGGATCTTTCCTGCCATTTGTTCATTACACGTACAGATCATCTTCATTATTCTAACCTAACAAATTCATCTCTAGGAAAATTCATCGTCAGCAATTCACCTTCTGAAAATTCAGTCTCATGACAAATTTATCACAAAGAAAATTTACCACCAGTAATTCATCGTCATGACAAATTCATCACAAGGAAAATTCACCACCAGCAATTCACCGGAAAAATTAATAATAGAAATACAGGCCTCCATTATTCTTTTGCAAAAAAAAATTCAAAACCTTGAAAATATATATTAAAAATGTTAATGCAATTAATTTTGGAATTGCTGATAGTGAATTTTCTTTGAGGTGAATTGATGTATTTTCTTGGATGAATTGTTGACGGCGAATTTCCGACGGTCATAAATCTAACAATCATTGATAGCAGCAGAAATTAATGATAAAACTTTTTGTTTTCTGCTCGTCTCATCTGTATTGAAATTAATGCAAGAAAGACCACATTTTTTTTATGCCAGCAATTGTTTCACTAAGGAAATTTACATTAAATATAGAAAAAATTATTTAGTGTAGTGTAACACATACAAAAAAATAAAAAGACGTACTATTAAAAATTATAGTTTAATTTGAAAAGATTTATGTGCAAATATTACCAGTCGGGATTGGCAAGGTCCTGAATCTCATTGATATTGTTGTCGTCGTGACCAGACATTGCAGTTGGACAGTGACAAAGACAGAAGATGGGGGAAACTGTTTTAGTTAAACAAGTTGTTCAGGCGTCCAGAATGATGTTTGATTTTTCACAAGAAGAGAAGAGTTTTTATGAAACATAAGCTTCAATTTGAAACTCCGAGCCGAGAAGATGCCAGTTAAATCTACTTTACTTTCTTTCTTGTCATAAATGAAGAATTTTGTCAAATCCACTTTACTTTCTTTCTTATCACAGCAATATGGTAGAAATCTACTTTACTTTCTTTCTTTTTCACAGCATTATGATCGAAATATTGTCTTTTCCACGGAAAAAATTTATTCGTTCATAACTTGATATTATCTTCTTTCTCACTCTTTTGGTGGCTTCTACCTCTTTTAGTTTTCGTTTCGATTTGTTTATTTTATATATAAATAAATTTTAGAAATATATTAAATAATATTATATTTTTGCTGGAAATTCCTAGAGTTATGATAAGAAAACAAGCAAGCTTTATAAATGATAATTCAGAGAGAATGGCGTAAGAGATTATTTAGCTATTTTATTGTGGCCCATTGAGATAGGGTATGCATGATTGATAAAATCTACACAATCAAGTTGGTCAATTATAAATGATTGATTATTTAGCTATTTTATTGTGGCCCATAGAGATAGGGTATGCATGATTGATAAAATCTACACAATCAAGTTGGTCAATATTATCAAAACTTGGGTTTGAACACATACCTGGATAGATTCTTTGAATAGGTGCATTTTTCATATCATTGGGAGGTGGATTTGAAGACATATCTAAATTTGTTTGCATAGGTGCTATTTTCATATCATTCAAAGTTGAAGTTGAAGGCATAGTTGGGTTTGTCTCCATAATTGCATTTTCTTCCATATTCACCATCTCCATATTTGCATCATCTACATTCATTTCATCATTCATGGCTTCCTCTTCAACATTCTTGGAACTAGATGCTTACAAATTTTTTATTTTACAAATCATTTCTCTTCTATCCCTTTGTCTTTTTGCCTCCATATCTCTATTTGCTCGAATTTCTTTGGGTGTCATTAACTTTCTACATTTTTTTCTTTGTCTTTGCTTATCACCCATGTTTACCAAACCCTCTTTGGTGACCAAAAAAAATTATTCAAGTAGCCTATTTTCAAATTGCTATCTCATTCAAATATTCAAATAAAACTATGTAGTATGAAGATCCTTTTTTCTATAAACTTTGAAGTACAAAAACATCATGAATACATCCAAAAATTCTCTTTTTCCAAATCTTCTTGTAAAAATTTCTTGTACTTGATTCCACTTCAAAAAATTCAACCTGCACTTTGTCTCTTCCAACAATTTGAATAGAATATTCCTTGCACAAGAAAAATTTGCAATAAAAAATGCAGAAAATGGCGCTTTCGGATTGTACTGCATAAAAGGAATGTTGCAGAAAAAATGTGTTTTATCAGTATTTTTCAAATTAGAAAAAAAATGGCTATATCATAAATGCGTATGCGTTATGAAATGCATACACGTTCTATTTTAGGAATGTATACGAGTTACCTTTACCCAACGGGTAAATAGATAACACATATGCATTATGAAACAAGTACACATTTCATTTAAATAACAAGTACGTGTTTTAGTAATGCATACGCATTATTTAAAAATTGAATTTTCAAGCCACATGCAACTTTGGTTTTAGGCTTGGCAATCTGAGCCTTAGCCTTTGACCTGCAACTAAAAAACTAAGGCAGATTGAATAAGAATGTCCAACTTTGGCAATATGGCTGATGGACTTTTCTTCTGAATCAATCTATAAAATTAAAACCCATTAGAGAACACGATGTTTACTTTCGAAATATATAATTTTTATTAAGATTGGATTATTTTTTCTATTTTTTAATTAATTTCTAATCAAACTAGTCTTTAAACTTGAAATATCAGGCGTTTTTTATTTTTTAATAACTTTTTTTTGTTAAGTTTCTTGTAAAAAAAATTACATGGCATCAAACCTCAAACAATTCTCTACACAATGAAAAAATATAAATTAAAAAAATATTTATTTTAGGTCCAATTATGTTGTCTGTACACGATTTTTAAAAACAGCAATTAAGGCCAATAAAAATTTAATAAAAAAAATATTCAACAAAAAATTACAAAAAAAAAACCACATCAATATTCATGTTGTTAGCTCTCTTTTCCCAAAATTAATTAGCAAAATACTTTTATTTCGGTCAAAAAGTGTTTCTACACATGCTTGGTGTGGTAAAAAACAGGGACTTTTAAAAAGTGTTTTTTATATATCTCTATCAAAATTTAATTTCTATAATTTAGGTATTTGAATAATTTAAAATTTTGGAAACTAGATTCAAAATGATAAATTTAATATTACTGACTTTTTTTAAGATTCATTGTGTAAGTGCCTCAAATTTTTAGTCCAAGTGTGACAATTTCTAAAAAAACAGCAAAAACACTTCCACTTTTTGAGCTTTTTGTGTACCCAACTTCTTGCATCAGCCCTATCAGGAGTATTGAGAGCCATAAAGAGTTTTTCATCATTTGAATAATTCTACTCATCTTTAGAGAAACCAATGCTCTCTTTGGAATAGAGACCCTTCTTAACCTTATCTATTTTATTTCTGTCATCTGATTATTTAAAAGGATGATTGTATGCAAAATAACCTATTCTTCTATAATTAAAACATTTAAAAGGTAACTTACCTTTGTATCTTCCATTACCTTTCTTCAATATTCTCACAAATTTATCTTCAACTTCATCAAGTTCATCAATTTGATCAGAAACTTCATCTTCAATCTACTTAACTTTGAATGCAAATTGTTTCTTTGAAACATCTTAAAAAAACTCTCATCTCAAAGGTAGTAAGAACACCAAAAATTTCATCAACTAAATACTAATCCAAACCTTTAGATTCTTCAATGGAAGATACTTTATAACTATAATATTTTGGGAGAGATCTCAAAACCTTCTTTACAATTTTACTTTCTTTTACTTCTCCACCAAGTCGAGAGATCCCAAAGATAATTTATTGTACCCAGATCATACAACTTGCAATGTCTTCATCTTCAGTCATCCACATAGTCTCAAATCTTCTCTTGAAGATATACATCTTGGCTTGCTTCACTTTATAATCTTCTTCATAGATGTTACTAGGAGTGGTAGGAGAAATATAACCACTTTTGACTAATTACCAAACACAAAACCTTGGAGAGTTTAGGTTTCCTTCCATTCTCAATTTCTAGTGCGAGTAATTAGTCTCATTTGTTGGTGTGAATGGGGTTATTTCCTAACTAGTTATTAGTGAGGACCTATTCACATTATTATAAGTTTACTTAGGTGTTAAGTTTCTTAGTTGTCATTTCTAGAAGTTAGTTATAATGGGGTCATATCTCATTATTTACTTTTAGTTATCTTGGGATTTAATAATTCTCTCATGCATTTAATATTTGCATTGAGAATTTAATGTGTGTATCCTAGGTTGTTATGACTTAATTGTCTCATGTGATAGGATTAAGAGACTTTTCATGATCTTGTCTAATCCTATCTCACTCCTTTCCTATATAGCTTGCAAGGCTTCATATGTGCATTGTATCAATCCAAGCAACTCAGTTGAGTGTTGTGTAAGTCCAATATATCATTGCAATCTTGAGTATTGCATATTGGCCACATCTTGCATCTATTGTTGCAACTTCATGTTCTTTTTTTTCCCTCTTGTTGAAGGTTTTTTTTTATCTTTGCCTCAAGCTATTAAGCTTCTATAGAGTAACTTGGCTCTGGCATTGTTGAACACTTCCAGAGACTAAGAGGGGGGTCAATCAATCTACACAAAAATTAACCCCTTTCAAAACTTGAAACTTTTGGAACAACTCAAAATCCTTTAGCAGATAAAGATAGAACTTTAAGTAGAGTATAAATAGAGAATAATGTAGAAATTTAAACATTTAACACCTTTAATAAACTTTAGCAATAAAAGATATAGTAGTAATCATATCAACAACAAAGAGAAAGAGATAGAGAACACACACATGTACAAAGAGACACCAGATTCATGTGGAAAACCCAAAGAGGGAAAACCATGGTGAGAGTTAACTCATAATATAACGCACAAGTTACCAAAAGACTTGTAAGAAGGCTCACTACCTTAGAGAAATATACAAAAAATACATGCAACATTGAAGTACCAGCCAACTCTAGGAGCAAGATACAGAGGAGGTCTAACAAGATTCGCTATCTTAGAGTAGGATACAAAAGACATATATAAGAGAATTAAAAATATTTCCAACACAACTCTCCGTTGACTGAGGCATTCAAGCACAACTTGTCTTTCCTTTCACAATATTTAGCACTATTTTTTTGGATATTCAATACAGTTTTCTCACACACTTTTTTGCACTTGTACACTTCATCATATTGCATCAAGAATGATCTCAAATTTATATCCATTGCAACACTTTGATTCTTCAATTAGGTCAGACAAGAAGAGAATAAATAATGAATTCAACTGATCGGCCACTAAAGAATGATGTGGTCCTATCCAAGGGATAGAAAGGACCAAAAATAATCTTAACACTTCTTTCAATGTGATCCAAAATGATTTAAACTTAGGCGCACATCAACCTAAGTCGGTATCAAGGAAACGTGTGGATGAGACAATGAAGCACATAACTAGTCGACCCATAAACACTCTTTGAATTGAATTTACTTGATAAGGTCCTAAACAAGATAGGTCTAGAGCCAAATCTATCATTACACACTTTCCATTGTTAGTGCGTCCCCCCAAGCACATGACCCAAGCAAAGGAACAATTCTTGTCAGTCAGATATTCACAAATAACCTAAAAAGCAACCTCAAGACACAATGTGGCACCAAAGCATCCAAATAGAAAATTGTCGCCCTTGACAATTTCACACTATGTTTTTATCCCCCTAAATTATTGAGCTTAATTGACCCCCTAATTTCCTAAATTATGCATTTTGAGGCCTATTTTTATCATTTACGGACAAATTGCAAGCATAGAGCAAATACATTTATTTAATGTTTTTCCCTCAACACCTAAATCCTTGGAAAATGGGGCCAGGATTGGGATGCCCTTGGGTAGCTCTTTCCCCCTATTTTGTCGTGCTCAAAATTTGAATATGTCGGTGTTGGCATTTTAACGTTTGCAATTTAGGTTTCCAATGTCAGCTATTAGGATCTAATTTTAGGGAAATTAGCATAATTTCATAAAAATACCTATTTATTGCAACATTTTAAGATTAAGTAAAATGATCTATCTAGCAACAAGTGAACATTAAGAGCAAGAATTATTGTCAAGAGAAATTCAAGAGCGGCATTTGAAAGATTCATTATAGAAATTCAAGATCTAAGCATCATGTCAAATCCTATGTGAGTTCATGTATGTTCATGTTATCATTGTTTGTGAAGGCTAACCCTTGTTGTAGGTCTCCAAGCAATTCAAGCAATCAAGAAAACAAGATCCAAGATCTTGAAGTGATGTGCATGACTTTAGTCCTTCAAGGAAGCCATTGAAGGGTGATTTTAGGTTTGGAGAGGATTGAAGGAAGTTTGAAGATGATTTATTCATTATTGCATTCAAAGCCCTACACCTTTTCAACTCATGAACACTCACCTATAGAATTATCCAATAGTGATCTTAAAAGTTTGCAACCAAAAATGGGAGTCTCATATTTGACATCAGAGGATTGCAAGGATAGAGAAAATACATTTATTTAATGTTTTTCCCTCGACACCTAAATCCCTGGAAAATCGGGCCAAGATTGGGATGCCTTTGGGTAGCTCTTTCCCCCTATTTTGTTGTGCTCAAAATTTGAATATATGTTAGTGTCGGCATTTTAACATTTTCAATTTAGGTTTCCAATGTCAGCTATCAAGATCTAATTTTAGGGAAATTAGCATAATTTCATAAAGATACCTATTTATTGCAACATTTTAACATTAAGTAAAATGATCTATCTAGCAATAAGTGAACATTAAGAGCAAGAATTATTGTCAAGAGAAAGTCAAAAGCAGCATTTCAAAGATTCATTGTAGAAATTCAAGATCCAAGCATCATGTCAAATCCCATGTGAGTTCATGTATGTTCATGTTATCATTGTTTGTGAAGGCTAACCCTTGTTTTAGGTCTCCAAGCAATTCAAGCAATCAAGAAAACAAGATCCAAGATCTTGAAGTGATGTGCATGACTTTAGTCCTTCAAGGAAGCCATTGAAGGGTGATTTTTGGTTTGGAGAGGATTGAAGGAAGTTTGAAGATCATTTATTCATTATTGCATCCAAAGCCCTACACCTTGTCAACTCATGAACACTCACCTATAGAATTATCCGACAGTGATCTGACAAGTTTGCAAGCAAAAATGGGAGTCTCATATTTGACATCAGAGGACTGTAAAAATATAACAGAAGTACTCCTACAAGGACATAGATGCCTTCAAGCAAAATTGTCCTCATATTCAAACCAACACCAAACTTTTAGGATAGGTACATAGCACTCTACCCTTCCCAAATATGCTTGCAAATCTCTGTTACAGTCTATCAATTATCAATATCTTACATTTTTCATATTAAGATGCGTAGTCTAACTAGGTTAAACAAGGAAAATAAATCCCAATCCATTTCCAAGGATTAAAAATATGTAGATCTAGGTCTGGTTGACTCACCTTCATGGTTCAAATTCAACCTGAACACCTTGTTGATTTGCATCCTAAAGTACCCTTGAAAAAGGAGGAAATTAATCCTAGGTCTTATACATTAAACTTAGGGTTCCCTTTTTATTTGTTACATTTTGGTGAACTTGACATTTTGACATCATAAACATTCTAAAATCTGAAGTAATTCAACCCCATATCTATGTTTAGCCTTGCATTGTTTTGCATTTTTTGTTTAGGGTTTCATTTTTACATCATAAAAGACAAAAAATCAAAAAAAATTGTATATAATATTTCATCATAGGTTACAATAGGTTTAATTTCAATCATTTAGATCATATCTACATTCAAAATTGCATTTGTAATTGTCATGTGTTGTTAAGCATTGTTACACATTTGCATTTGAGTTACATTGTATTAATTTGAGAAAAAAATTTAAAAAATACTCAATTTCAGGCATGTTTGCACACAGATACTGTACCCCTAAGCAGTCTAATAAAAATTCAAACTTTCAGTTTATGCCTACCCTGTCTAGCACAGAGATGCCCTTGGGAAACTTTGTCTTGCTACTAGTGGTTGAACAAAAAAATTCTAAGATCTATGTCTCTGTGTTCTCAGTCTATGTTTGCTTGTTGATTTCTAATTTGGAATTCTAAAAGGATGTTATTGCATGTGAAAGAAAGGTGGAATTTTTCTTACATTGTAGCAAATTTCAAATAAATTATTATATTTTAGTACTTGAAATTATCATATCTATAGGTCTTGTACAATATGTTTAAGACACTTGCAATTTCCGTATCATGTTCATTTTGTCGGTGAAAATGACAATGGGCATTTTGTCTATATAGTTTGGAGGTAAAGGTCTAGTAGGATCAAGAGTTCTAACAAGAGGTAAGGAAATTAAGTTCTTGTTAAAGAGATACAACATGCTGTTATGAAGGGTATTAGGTAGAGGGGTAAATTGTCTATTTCTATCTCCAAATGTGTATGGATTTGTCATCTCTATAGCAGCCACTTGAGTGTCAACATGTTGAGTTGGTTGAGGGGGATTAAGTTGTAAAAATCCCTCTTTTTTTTCCTAAATACTTGATAGTGGTTGTAAGAAACCTGATGTTCTACTCAGTAAAATTTCCAACATTTCACACTAAGTGAATATTCCATGATGTCACGACATAGCAATAAAAAAAATTCTTCCCATAAAGTAAATTACATGAATAATTGAAACAACACTATTTCCAAACTTTCATTGTAATTCATTGTAACTTCACAAATCTTCCAAATACATATATATCACATTGAATGAGCTCAAGTATAACATTCATGATTACATCCTTCTATGCAAATGAGTACATGATATGTTCATAGCTCCTTTGAGCTTCATCTGGCAATAGTTATACAAACTGGTCCTGATGTCCCTGCATCAGTGCATACATTCTGAATGTCCCTGCTCATTGGTGCAAAAACTCCAATTGTCCCCGATACAAGTGTACACATCCACAAACCTTGGCCACCAACTAGTGAGGAGAAGCATCACTCAAGTGCTTATTCGCCAACCACAAACTCATATGTGGTTCCTCACACATCTATCAAAGATAGATGGCCCTACCCTTCAATGAAGAGATTGGTTGGGAAACCGCGTATCCATAACCTATCTAAGCTTAGTGTTGTGTCCTACATGACTAGAACTTGTAAACCAACAATCTAGAATTGGCATGTAATACTGGATCATGGTGAATCTGACAGTACATAAATAGTGGCTACTTACACTACTTTGGCCAAAGTATTCTCACTCAGTATAATTGAATGAAGGTCAATCTATTCATATACACTTCTACTAGCTCGGTTTGGATCTTGACCATTCATATACTAGGTTTAGGAAATTTCCTTCCCTAAGTAATCCTTAACCTCAGAAATAACCTAATTCCCTTTTCAAAAACTTTATGATATCTTATGGATATTTCCATCCTTGGTGTAATGTTTCCTAGTCCATGAGTTAACTTAACATAGACAAGCCATCCACAACAAAAGACAATCTAGTTCCAAGTATAACTCTATAATATAAAGAGTAGCTATATAAGACTAATTATTCATAAATGACCGACTATATTCAGTACTATATCATACTAATAAGTGGTTCCCATAAAGAGAATAGCCACATCAGTGATTGACCTCAATCAAAGCATAATCAGAGCAATAGATGCTTCCCTTTGAGAGTGTAACCCTTTTAATAAAAGAACCTAATCAAAGTAGCTACTTTAACTCACTAGGTATCCCACCTATGTTTCCAATCATATAGAATTCCATAAGCTCAAGTGATTTACACATCCACATGGGAAAATCTCAATCCCAATATTCCCTTCCCAATCTTACGATAAACAATCCTAGGAGTAGACACTAGCTATCTGTGTTAACTCAATAACCTAGCTAAGTGTAACACATATTCCACTCATGTCTAATCATATCTAGTATGTAACACTTATGATAAACACAAACCTCCTATTATGGAGTACATACAAGCACATAATAAAAATAGCATAATAGCTTATTCCTTTCCAAAGCTTTTCCGGTTACCCTAAATGCAAGTTCTTATAGAAGAAAATTCAAACATTCATAGAGAACAATCTTTCATAAACAAAATAACAAAGGAGAATATCCTCATGACTATTATTGCTTATCCACTCATTTGTATCAATGCAGCTTCTCCAAACAACAACTAGACTGAATATAGCTTCTCAAGAGACATCACAATGAACTTCTAACTCTCAAGATGATAGATTAGTTCACTCAAGCAGCAACTCTTTCTCTCAAAATGATAGAATTCTCTCTCACACACACACAAGTAAAACTGAGAATAAGCTGAAAATAATGCAAAGTAAAGGCTTGCAAGAAGAATGTGTCCGCTCAAATGAAATTGCTCTGCTATTTATACAGCAGCATGGGGTTACACATCCTACATTTTAAGCATGGATATGGACAACAAATACCATGCACAACTCTACACATATATCACAGCAAAAAGGTGGCGTCTATGTATACTCAGCAAAACATCTACAGATCGACCTTGCTAGATCGACAGCAAATAGAGACTTATTCAAAACTGCACATGGATAATTTGAATTATCTCTAGTAATAGATATCTACAGCAAACAGGTTTCCTGAGGTGGTGCTAAAGCTTCCACACTCCTCTCAATGTTGGTGTGGTTTCCATGCAATTAGAAAAAATCAATTACCAATTTTCAACACCATGCATTCATCGACTTAATTTGGGGATAAATCGATTTCGATAATTATTCTCTTTGACAAAGTCGTCGACTATTTCTCATGTTTCAACAGATGTTCATTTAAGTAAAAAAACATGGTAGTTTAATTTTACCAAGTCAAAGATAATCTTCACCATAGGTGTCAACTAAGTCTATGTCATGCATCAACATACGGCAGCAAGCTTAAATACAATAAATGTGTTCCATAAAGCGTGACAGCAAGAGTAAAACTTGGCTTCTCTAAATACAGTCATAAGCAACTTAAAATCAGCCTCTAATAATCAGCCTCTATCATGATAAATGATAGTCAATCTCAATTAATAACAAATATGTTAAATATATATTAATAAATATAATATGACACATTCATAAATATTCAAATATCATCATATATTTATATATATGTATATGTATAGTATATATATATGTTAATATATATATATATATGTTAATATATATATATATATGTTAATATATATATATATATATATATCATAAACCAATAATGTAAGTATACATTCAATATATATATAAATAAGTACAGGCAAGATAATATTTACACATAATAAACATAATATATCGAATGTATATATATGTATATGTATATGTATATGTATATGTGTATAAGTATATGCCTCTATGTACACGTATATGTATGTATACCTATATTGATACATATGTATGGGCATGTCCATTTTCAAAAGTATGAATGTATCAATACATATATACTTATGGATATGTGTATATACTATATATATATATATATATGTTCGCATTCAATTCACATATAGCCATTAACAATTACCATCATATTGATAAGTATTTACATGTGGTACATCTATGCATGTGCATGTATAGGTCGTTAGATCCCATTGTACACATACTCCACATGTGTCCCTCTTATCAATATAATTGTAATAGTACAAGAAAGAACTCAAAAGCTCAAATCAATAAACATCACCCAATAATGCATGCAGTAGTAAACAAGACTCTACCAATGCAAACAAATCAAACTAAGGAAGACTTACCTACTTCCCACATAATAACCCAACTCAATCAATCTACTATGAGTGTGTGAATAAGCTCATATAGGTTATGTTACTGGTTACCCGACCAAGATCTTCCCCTAAGTGATACTTCCTCTCCACCTGGAGGAATGAACATTTACCTACAACCACTGACACATGCTCATGGCAGTCAATTGTTCACAAAATATGTAGTATACATAATACATAGATCCAAAGTTAGAATATTAATTCAATAACCATTCATTCACATATATGGAGTTACTTTTCACAACATCAAATGAGATAACATACATTCATAATGCATAAATAACAAAGTGCAAGCACATTTTATTCACCATTAGAATATGAATTACATTCATATTTACCCTACATAGTAATCGTAAATAGTAATTACATAATTGGGGTGTAACAGTGGTTTTGAGGCATGGAATCAATTTTTCAAGCCAGTTAGAGGGATTTTTCACTTCACGACTACTAATCGAATTTTGGTAATCATGAAGGGCAGTACACAAGTTTGTAAAGGAAGGAAATTCAACATCTAAATTTTAGCTTGGATTTTGTTCTACAAATTGGCAATAAACATTCTTTGAAGGTTAGCATCGAGAATCTTAATGTTTATTTGTGAGTAAAGCAATTGGTATTGTGCTATGAAATCAGTGACCTTTTCATCATCCTTTTGTTTGCAGCATGTCATTAAATCAGCTAAGGTCATCTTAGGACCCATTTGTATTTGGAAGTGATTGAGAAAGGAATCAATAAGTTCATTGAATTAACCTATTGAATTATTCGGTAAGGAGAAAAACCATTCCAAAGCAATATCCTTCAAGGATCTAGGGAAGAGTTTAGCAAAGAGTTTATCCTCAAAAAGGAAGTCACTACATAGGGTTGTGTATGCTGAAACATGGCTAACAAGATCTCCTTTCCCACCATATTTCTCAAATCTAGGAATCTCTATACCTTGTGGCGTTTGTGTTCTCAATATCTCCAAGGATAAGGGGTTTCTTTTGACATATTGTGGTGGTTGGCCATTTTGATTTTGACTCAATGTAGCAATTTGTTGTTGGAGGGATGAAACATTTTTCAAGAGTTGGTTTTAAAGGACAGGGTCATTGTTTGTGTTCTGAGATGGAGGTGAACAAGGTGGAGGTGTATATGTGCTCGAAGGACAAGTGAATTGTAAATTTGTGAGGGGGGATGGATGAGGAGATATGAAATTTGAATGCACAAAGCTAGAGGGATTCTCATTGGAAACACCTAAGGTAGTATGGATGTTGCTAGTAGGTTGTATGGTTGTAGTAATGATTGGATTAGTGTATGTCGAAATAGAGATCGCATTTGTGGAAGAAGGAATTGAATTTCCACCTTAACTTTGAGTATACCCCAAAGCTTGAGCACAACTAGTCATTGTAGGGACATTGTTGGTAATGATATGATTTAAACTACACACAACTTCTATTCCTTGTTCATTATCAATTATTCTCCTCATGTTATCTATGGTAGGAACTGCATTACGAGCAATGTATTCATAAATCACAAAGTTTTGCAACCTCTCTAACTCTTTGTCCATTCTTCTTAGGTTCTTTTGAGGGACATTTCCAACCTCTAATTCAACATTAGTCACATTAGTTTTTGGTAAGGAGGTCATAGGAAAGGAAGTGTCAAGGGTATGGTCCATAGTGGGTTGACTAGTGTCAACACTATGAGTGAAAGAGTTAGAAATCCCAAAACCCATAGCAAGTGATGTATCATGGGATGACATGAGTCTCGAACTACATCTCACAACAATATTGGCAATAGGACACCAAGTTGTGAAGCTCATACTAGTTTCACAAACCCAAGGTGGAGCCAAAATGGAGAATAGGTAAGATGCAATCAAACACCCTAGAATGTAAAATGCAATGCAAGTATGTAAAAGCAATTTCCAGATTTAAAACAAGATAACTTTCTTATTATGTTATGAAAAAACCTAAAAATGATGTATTTTTTTAAATGCAAAATTGAATTCAAACAATGCACTAAATTTTTCAAATTAACCTTAATATGAACAATTTCATATAGCAAAAATTATGGAAATTGAAACAGTAAACTGAATGCAAGAATACAAAAGGTAAAAACAATGTTTTTTATGCTTAGAAATTCAAAAAAAGCCTTGATCAAGGACTCATTCACCCATGGGTGAATGGGTCTCACTTCAGGATTTTTTAAAATTAATTTACAAATTTTTGAGAAAACTTTTATGCTTTTCAGATTCTGGTTTCAAAAAAGAAGTTACTATTTCATATATCTAAAAAAATAGATCTAAATGCAAGTTCAAAATAATGCTAAATGACAAGCAAAAAGACCTAATTTGAGATGCAATTTTGATTCAATTTTCTATTGTAAATGACTGATCATGCAATGTTATGTAAACACTATGCAAAATGACTGAGATTTTTTAATTTTCCAGATTGTAAAGAAGAATTGTGATGGATGCATATATTTTTTTCATGGCATAGCAATGGAAGAAATGATAAAAAAAAAATTGATGAAATAATGAAATAAATAACCATAAAGCTAACTAAACAAAATTAATCATCTTAATTATTTGCACATGTCTAAAAATGATTAATCAAAGGATCGTCATAAATGGATAATGAATAATGGTTAATGGATGATGGTAGGAAAGTGGTAGGGATGTTCTTGAATATGTGTGTTATGTTGAGGTGTAGTAAGCACCTATTTTGATATAGCATGAGATATTGTACACTAGGGTATATAAAGACCACGATGATAATGTATCTTATGCATAGGACTAACTCCAAATAGTGTACAAAAGGATGTCTTAGTGCATCCCAAGATCATTATTAGCCTTGGTGGTATTGCAATGAAACAACCAAAAAGAAAAGGATGCCTTAGCATATCACAAGGTGGAGGGCCATCTTGGTGGCACTATGATGGGACAACCATGTAAACATCGCACACAAAAGTGATAATACAAAAGGCATGCCATGATATGAAATATTATGGCAACCATGAAAGAGGATAATATAAGGAAAAAAGGAAAAAGTGACAATCAACTAGCATACACCATTATTACCTTTTATCAAAGTATGCGTAGGATGGAAATGATTATGCTTGATGTGAGGAATGATATATCCCACAAAGGAAAAGGATGGGGATGAGTGTACTGCTACTATGGGAAAGGTGGATAGGGTGCATTTTATCAACGTCACTAATGGATAGTGTTTCGCGTCAAGTGTTTGTAATTCATCTAAGTATATGAAGCTCAAGAAGGGGATAAGCAAATGCATGAATCTTAGACTTGGGAATGGAACTCATCTATCGCACAAAATGAGCAACTAGGAAACTGTCAAGGGACTTCTTTGGCGACCCCCATTATTGGGTGGAATTAATGTTGTGGAAATACTAGGATGGATGGAGAGGTCAAACTATGAGGTGAATGTATGGTGTAATGGGTAACGGTTTTGATGACCTAAAGGATAATGGAATCTACCTCCTATACATGGTGTGTACATGCAATTTTTTTCCATGGCACATGCCCAAAGTGTCACAAAAATTTTCTTTCACCATAGGATGAATTATTTCTCTTTACTATTTTATTTTATTTTATTTTATTTATCTTTACTATTTTATTTATTATTGATTTTTTTTATGTTTTTTACATTTTTTATTGGAATATTCTACTAATTAGGTATGGAACTATTTGAGATGAATGATGTTACACCATTCATCTCATGCTTGACCTTCTTGTGTATTCAATTGTTATGCTCCTAATCCATACTTAGTTGTGACCATGTAAGGACCTAGCTAATTAAGCTCAAATCTTCCTCTTTTTTCAGTCCTAAATATTTTTGGGTTCTTCTAGCATTGAGTGCTCCATCAAAAACTTGCAAAGTAGAAAAAAGTGTGTCGGTAGCATATGTCACACATCAAGATTGGTGATAACACAACTTACTCAAAAATTATCCTCAACAATAGTAAAAGTAAAAAGGAGAGTTTAGAGATTCCATCTAAGTGGAAAGTGTTAAACTCTAACTTAGCACAAAAGTGGTGTATGAATTTGATAATGTAAAAATATTGGAAAATTTCCCTTCAACATGTGAACTATGAGCCTATCGCTACAAAACATAATTTTAAAAAAGGAATATTAGTGACATGTATGCATGCCCACTCCAATTGGTTTCATATGTACAAAGTATTTAAGGAATTTGAGGTAAGAGGAAATAGATACGATCATGATAAACCATATAAAAGTGGTAAAATATATAATGTGATGAGCATGAAAAAATATTAGATGTAAGATGTAATCATGAAAGTACATATACCTAGGGGAAGACAAGATGCCCCCCCAATGTTGTCACCAATAAAAGAAAATAACAAGAGAATAATAGTCATAAATGCTAGATAAAATTAAACTCTAAGTCAAATGGTTATGTATTTAAAGGCATTGTCCTAGGCCATTTGTATATTGAAAAATCATTCAATAAAGATTTATGAAGCATACAATCTCCTCTCCTTTTACAAGTACATTAATCAAAGTCTCTATCAAGCATTAGCAATAACCATTTAATATTCCTACAAGCAACAACCAGCATTCATTGTTAAGGCTCATTTAAAGTGCAATCTACACAATCATTTATCGATTCATATCAATAATCAATCATTGTCTTAATAGCTTCCACTACCATCTATACATCAACATTCATTGCCCCCCCCCATTATTTTGTGTTGTTTATTATTAATTAAATCTCAAGGATTGACCAAAGCGAAACGAAGTCTTGAACTACAATCCTTACATAGCAAGTTCCACAATACTCTTTAAGACCGCCCTTATTTTCCTTACCTCATATACCATCAAGCAAACAATGTCTAGTAAGCATTGAATATTTATTTCTATAAGAAACACAATTACAAAAATTGGACACAATTACACCATTGGGAAGACAAGATCACTGTCATTATTTTGTTCCATACTCAAATTCTCAAGATTCAATCATCATGGCTCTTCAATAATACAATCTTGTATCTCAGATATCATCTCTTTTTCAAAATGATACATCAAATAAACTTTGCATTACAACATATTCAAATCTTAACTCATTTCAATTTAACACATGCTCAATTTCTAGCTCATTAACTTGTTTTCATTAATTTATCAAACTTGACTCTTTTATCTAAAATTTGATTTATTTAAACAACCATTCTTTGATCGTGTAATATTGCATTCCTCTTCAATTATACATCCATAACCAAGCTTATAATCTTATAGTATTATAATGTAATATCCCACAATGTTCTTTCGTTGTAATTTCTTGCAAATCAAATTTCTTCTTAATTAGAAGAGCATCAAATATTTTATCACATAATCACAACTGCCTCCACTTAAGAAAGACAATCAACATAAACTTAACCTAATTATATAATTGTTACTTAATCACTATTCATGGTCTACAACAAAGCTCAAATATATTTTTATAAAAAAAAAAATTAATTTATTACCACCAAATAATCTAAGTGGATTTTCTATACTATTTGTGTGTAGTATTCTTTTATATAAGGAAGAAGTACCTCAGCAAAAAAATATGATATTTATTCATTATTGTTCACTATGGCTCTCCCACCCACTTTAACGACTAGATCATTTTCAAATTCTTCTCCTACCCTACTTCAATTGCCCCATCCTCTACTTTTATTGGTAGTGTGCTTGTTGAAGACATCCTTATGCCTTCTACCACTGGTGTTCTTTCTTGTGCCTTTGTTCGAGGTGTTTTGAGAGGCGTTTTGGTACACTCATGTTGGATTTTTTTTTCAATGTGAGCTCCCTCTACTTTTGCTAGCCTTAATTAGCCTACTCCTGACCTTGGTGTAGGGTGTCTAAGTGTAGTTGGTTCAGGTTTCCTACAATCCCTACAGGGTTCTTGCTTAGGTTGTCGGGGGTGGTGATGCTTCCTAGTTTGGCCTCACCTATGTTAAGATTCCTAGTGTCTCTTTGGGAGCTGCTAGTGATGCAAAGATTGCTACTATAAGTGTTGGTCATTAGCTAACATTATAGATGTTGCTTGCACTTTGTGGGATAAATTATGACCCCTCACTAGGGCCAAATCTTCCTAGTGGTGATTTGTGGATAGGATGTGCTTGTAAATGAATATTTTTATTAGCATAGGGGCTTGGTTTGCAAATTGAACTATTTTTTACCTTCTCATCCTAATCTTCACAAATGGTGGATTCTTGGAAGCTTGTTGTTGAGGGCATAGTCGAGCTATTCCCTTATGCCAAGGTTTTCTTCATTGCATCTTAATTCTTCAAAGGACAGGGATTTGGTGCTTGACAATTGCTTGTGGATGTGGGGAGAGTGCTCTCTCTTAGTCAAGCCTTGGATTTCTTTCTTCAACCCCCTTTATGAACCTCTCGATGTTAAATCTATGTAGGTTCACCTTTCAAATATGCCTCTCCAATTTTGAGAAGAATTTTACTATGAGGCCATTGGCAACTCCATTGGTCATTTCTTGAAGGTTGACTCTACCACTTCCTACATGGGTCACTCTACTCTTCCTCGTATTCTAGTGGACATTAATATCTCCAAGCCTCTACATGAGGACGTGGTGTTTATTGTTTTTGGTTTGCAATTGATGAGCAAGGATATGGCATTGACATTTATGCTCCCTAGCACTGCAGTTTCTTTTGATTCTATTTTGAAGTTGTTTGGGTGTAAGAACAGGTTGATCCTCCATAGGGTCCCTTTCTTACTGATGGGGAGGAATGGAAGGAATCAAAGGAAATGGGTCAATCACTTTCTCTTTGACTTTATAAAAAAATTTACTGTGAGGAGGCATGACAGGATTGGTTTTAGTTTCTCGTGGATGCTTGGAGGAAGAATGAGAAGTGTTTATAGGTGATTGATCTAAAGTTGTTGGCTCAGGTTCAGGTTGAAGCATTTTCTCATCAAGGATTGGGATAGCGAAAGTGGATGGGGATTGATTGTGGAGGGACAAGTCAGTAATTTTCTTTTCTTTAAAATTTTGATAAGCAATGAAAAAGAAATCTTTACGAGGTGTTATGGGCTCCATGGGCTCTGGACAAAAGGCTTCTAAGGTGAAATTTCCTTTAGAAGACAATGGTTAAAGCCACTATGGTTAATAGTGAATTTGTCTTTGTCATGTGGAAACTTTAAACATTTGTGTATGACTAAAGGAAAAAATTTGATGTAGGAGCATCCAATGGTGTAAGGGCAATCTTGCATCACCCAAAAATAGTTAAATTTCAAGTTTCTCTTTTTTTAGATGTTTTTACATTTTTGGATACCCTTTTCATCATAATGAAATTCTCAATTTATGGTTTTTATTTTCTGTTCCTGGGTTGAAAGATATTGCAGTTTTAGTTTCCCAGATTTGCACCTGAAAATCTTTCAAGTTAGATTTGAGGCACTTAGAGTTTATGGAACAACCCTAAAACTTTCTAAAATTGGTGTATCAAATTTTGAGCATGTTATTGACTTTGAGACCTTTCAAACGGTTCGCAAATCGGAGTCCCGGATCAAAAGTTATGGCCCCGGAAAGTTGGCGCACTTTCTAGAAGATACAATTGCAAATGCTCTTTTGAAATTTGAACTTCATGTTGTAAATTTTTGGCACCAAACCGCCTAAACTCAAATTTGAATGTTTTTTTGGCTCCAAACTAATGGGGAGCTCTATTTATGGGTGGGTTTCTAATTTTTGGGTAACTTTTTGGGGACAAGCTTGCATATTGCGAAAGGGTGATTCTGTAGCTTTCTGTAACTTGCATGTGTTGTAGAACTTGGGGATTTGAGATCCTTTGCATGTAAGAAGCTCCATTTTCTGAATAATAAAATTATTCTCTTGTTTGTGGGTTATTTTCTAAGTCTTTGGTGGCCATCATCAAGTGGTATCAGAGTGGGTTTTCTTGAACATGTGGACAGATCATTGATCGTGAGGCAGTTTGCACTGGGACCATGGTTGTGGGTCGAGGTCAAGAAAGATGCCTCCAAGAGTGGTGCCTGGTAGGTGTGGTGGTGCCAAAGGTGGTCGAGGTGGCAGAAATGTTGGTGGAAGAGATGCCCTGGTAGCCCTCTAGAGACAGATTGACGTGTTACAAGAGCAGTTGAGAAGAGGGTTAAACCTGAGGGAGGAAAGTGAGGATGAAGGAGAGGAAGAAGGTTCAAATGTAGAAGAGGAAGAAGAAGCAATTGATCAAGACCAAATGTGGCTAATAAGGGCCATTTCGAATATCAAGAAAAGGCCCAGAGCGGAAGTCCCCAATTATTCTGGAAGTCTGAACCCAGAAGAGTTGATCGACTGGATCAATGAGCTAGAAGAATATTTTGAGTTTGAGGAAATAGAGGACCCAGATCGGGTTAAGTTTGCAAAAATGAAGCTGAAGGGCCATGCCAGTATTTAGTGGAAAGAGGTCCAGTTGGAAAGAAATCGAAGAGGAAAAAGCAATATCACCAAATGGGATCACATGGTAGAGAAACTGAAGAAGCAGTTCATACCAGTGGACTATGAGTTAGATTTGTTGAAGAAATTGCAAGGGTTGAAGCAAGGAAGCAGATTTGTGAAAGAATATACTGAATATTTTCACAAGATAATCATCAGAACAGGTCACATAGAGGCCAATAAGGAGAAGGTAGCCCGATATCTTAATGGGTTATGAATTCCAGCATTCAAGAGGAGTTAAGCCTAGTTAGAATGACCACCATTGA
>VDFB02098649.1:38178-54263 GCA_007258455.2 Sequoia sempervirens
ATATATACATATATACTCTAGATTCAAGCTCCATTATTTGGCACTAGATATTATAGAGGAAAAGGAAAATTCTAAGAGGACTATTAGGAAAACACTCAAGAACCACATAAATCAAGATAGGAGTGATTGTATATATATGGATGTGCAGAGAGTTTGTTATCTTATTGAAGTTTCTAACAGGATTTTTGTCAGCCGAACCATGAATAGGATTTGTCGTGTAATAGTTGTTTCACAATTTCTCTATTTCTCTATAATATTTAATTCCATCCAATGCAGCTCACATTTCCTGCATAATTGTGAGGAATTATATTGATTAAGTTGCATTGTCAAAAGTGCCATTGTGGCTGTGAACTGCTATTAAACTAGTAGGGAGCACGCATCTCAGACAGGGCTCTACCATCAAACCAACACAACAATTTTTCTTTCAACAATGCAACCTAGTCAATATATTTTCCTCACAAAACATTTTAAAATGGATAATAGAAGAGGCAAGCTACCATAGTGAAGAGCTTGTTATGGGGGGAGTTGAAATAGATGAGGAAGAAAGAATACATATACATATATATAACACCACAATGGTTTTTTGAACAATGCAACTTAATCAAAGTATACTATCCCACTCTACAACATTCAATATTGCATTTACTTTGCCTTCCCCTACCGTACAACAACAACAGAATGCATTAACCCTCACACAAGAAAACACTTACCATTCACCTTTTGCATATCAAGGTCACCACCTCCACCACCAACAACCCACGTAATTAATACACACACACACACACACACATATATATACATATACATATACATATATATAGACACATATATATACTCTGTCCATCTTTGGTGTAATACACATTTTGTACAATTAGTCCCTTGGTATCCCTCTAATTGATTTAACTTCAAATCCTTACAAAGAGGACGATGTAGATTGTGAATGGCTACTTAATTTATTCTTGTGTTTGCATATATACATTTGCACATTCATTCACATGCCATGGTTTTCATTTTACTTTAGTTCCCATGTTCTTTGTAGTCTGCTAGCAAATAGAGGAATTCTATAACAACTGTTGCATTATCTTCCATTCAGTATTATAGAGAAATGGGGAAATTGTAACAGAACTATTAGTAAAACATACATACATATATTTATGCATATATACATATATATACACGTGGAAGTAGACATGCATTGATCTTTTCGAACACATAAAAATATGTTTTCCCTAATTTTTCTACCCATGTGTTGTGATGATGTGCATTTTCCTTCATTGCACTTGTTCAATGAAAAAATAAATATAGATATGCTTCCAGGTCTAATAAATATAAAGCTAGGATAGAGATTAAATTATATCATACTTGAACCAACCTATATAACAGTTCACTTGTCAATTCAAAATTCAAGCTACATTATTCAGCACTAAATATTATAGAAAAATAGCAAAAGTATAAAAGAGCTATTAAAAAGACATTTATTATGTAACACTGACCAAACTACAAACTAATTTCATATATATGCAAGTGTGTATACATGTGTGTGTGTATATATCTATATATATATATATGTATGTATGTATGTATGTATATGTTTACATGTATATATGTGTGTGTGTGTGTGTGTGTCTTTTACATGGATATTTTGCATAAATGATTAATTTATTGTCCATGCCTTTCGATCTCTGCTTATTGTTCCTTTCGATAGCAGGTTGGAGGGTTTTAACACTGATGTGCTGCAAAATGTGTGAGAAAGTATAAGTATATACACGTTTGTATACATATGGGTGTGTGTATATATGTATATGTATATGTATATATGTATGTATATGTTTACATGTATATGTGTGTGTATATGTTTACATGTATATATGTATGCATATGTATACATCTATATATACATGTATATACATGTATATGTGTATACATGTATATATATGTCTATAGGTTTACATGTGTATATATATATGTGTGTGTGTGTGTGTTTGTATGTTTTGCATGGGTATTTTGGATAAATGATTAATTTATTGTTCATGCTTCTTAGTATGTGCTTATTGTTCCTTTCGACAGTAGATTGAAGGGTTTAAACACTGATGTGCTACAAAATGTGTGAGAAAGTATATTGATTAAATTGCATTGTCAAAAGATCCTTTTCAAATAGGAAGAGTTGTTAGAAAGAATAACACTTAATAGCCACCAAACTGATTTAATTGAAGAACAAACAAAGCATCCATCCAATTAGTAATGTATCAATGCATACGTAATGCATTTTTGGTGCAGCAAAACAAATATCATGAAGCATATTAATATAAGACATATAGCATGTTTGACACAAAGGGAAAATCCGGAGCAATTAACACATTGGGATGAGCAGCTTCAAACATCCAAGGTGAAAAGAAATGCACAAAACATATTGGTGCAAGACAAGCAATCTATGAAAGAGTTGTTGATGCCTTTCGATGTCTGCTTATCATTGCTTTCAATAGGAGGTTGGGATGTTTTCACACTAATGTGATACAAAATGTGCAAGAAAGTATATTGATTAAATTGCATTGTCGAAAGAGCCATTTCAAGTAGTAAGAGATATTAGAAAGAATAACACTCAACAGGCAAAAACCTAGTTAAATTGAAGAACAAATAAAGCATACATCTACTTAGTAAATGTATGTATGCATATCCAATGCATTGTTGGTGGGTGAAAATGAATATCATGAAGCATATTGATACAAGACATATAACATATTCCATGTGACAGACTGCCAACTGGTTTGTCTCCTACACGAGCAAGTCCAATTCACAACTAGGTCGACGCTAGTCCCATCGGGGACCTCAAACATATAAATACTAGCCAAGGTAGTTCTGGCACCACCTATGATTCTTAAGTCTTTCCCTAATAGCTTTTTAAAATTCCCCTATTCTATCTATAATATTTTTTTAATGGAATTTTCCAAGTTTAAATATATCTTCTTTTCTCCAAGTATTTAATTCATTGAATGAATGATTAATTCAATATGTGTTCCATACCAATGATTCCTTGCTAATATAGTAAGGTATTATGTGTGGTCAAATTGAACACATTTATGCTAAAAGAGTTTCAACACCAATTATTCATGTTTCTTTTGTTACTCTAAAGAGCAATATTCTATTTTTTATTATAGGTAACAAGTCAAGGGAGGATCAATTATTCATGAAAATTTTCCTTTTGTCAAATGGTGTATGAAATTTTCAAAGATAGGCTTCGATTATTCACCATCCCCCACCTGAGATCTTGATGGATGAAATGGAGGAAATTGTAAGTGTGCATTTGAGATCTTGATGGAAACTAGAAATGACTTCTAGAATGATGTTGATGCTGATTTTTAGGCCTATTGGAACTCATTCAACATTCTGGGTGAATTAGTCCCAGATCTATAAAATTGTTTTGAAGCTCATTTCAGACAAATTGTAGGAGTTGATGGTGACTCCTCAACACCCCCAAGATCAATTGCGACCAAAACCACTTCCACAAGAGAGAGAATGGCAAGAAAGCTTGCTTCACAATGCAAGATTGATTGATTGCTTGATCAGCTTGAATACAAATGTACAAGAGATGCCTTGCTTATATGGGCAAGGTTGAGAGATAGGAATAGAGCAGTGTGACCATCTTGTGATCCTGGCATGAGACAGCAACAACCTAATCGCTGGAAATGATGCATCCTAGCTTCGATGGAATGGTCCTAGAAAAGCCAGCTAAGACTTCTAGAGGAATCACATTACCTAAATGCAACTTAATCTGTGAATATAATTTACCTAATGAGTGAATGAATAAGCTAGGTACAAGACAGTGTCAGCACCCAACACACATAAGTGCAACTAGGGGAGATGATTAATGTACAGAACTCTTGAGACTATGACCATGGGTCCCGGCTACTAAGCCATGTTAGGTACCCATTTACAATGCAAATGATGCAATCTCTCACAAGTGAAGAAAAGGAGAAAACCCAGTGGGACAAAACTCCTCTCCAAAAGAGAGAAAACAAAACAAAAGAAACAAGACAACATGATGTATGGAGGACTCAATGATACCCCCCAAGGACAACATGCATCATGTATATACAATCAAATACCCCCCCATAAGAAGGAAGTAGAGAGATAAGATATCCCCCCATGATGAAGAAGCTCCAATGCCAATGAAGAATGCCTGAAAACAAAAGATGTCCCAATGTCTGCAAGCAACACATCTTCCCTTAGGAAGAAACAATATCATAAGCTGATGTAGAAGCCACTCTATGTCCAACTGAAAGGAGGAAGCATGAATGCTCATGTATGCCTCTGAAAACTGATGAAGATCCTCCAAGCTTGAATGAGCCACAATAGAATCATGGTTAAACTGAACCAAGAAACATGACAAATCAAGTGATGGAGGAGACTCATGAATGTCAATCTCCAAAGACAAAGAAGATGGGATAACAGTTGTACTGAAACTGTCATCAAAGAGGAGAGAAATCCCCTCAAGTGTGTCCTCCAAATCTACAGTATGAGACTCTATGAACAAGTTAGAAATCCATGTCAAATACTCATCCCACAAAGCAAGATCTGAAAAACTATGATCATCCTGCTGAATAGAAGCATCAATGGCTGAAGAAGTAGGAGGTGGAGGAGTAGGAAGCTGAACACTAGTTTCTAGAATACCAAGGTGTAGTTGACCAAACTTCTCCTCACTAACATGATTCACACTCAATGGAGTGTGTGATGTAGTCAAAGGAACATTATCATCTTCTGAAGCAAAATGAGAAAAGGAATATACATGAGATGCACGATCAACCATCCCAATAGCAACAATATCTCTAGTCTCCAAGTCCCTTATGTACACTCTATCTGGAGTGAACTCAACTGTTTTACCTTGACCCCCATGAGTAATTTGATAAATAGAAAGGAGATTAGTGGACAAGGAAGGAACACAAAGTACATCATTAAAGGTCCCTTCCCCCATATCAATAGAACCCTTCCCACTTACCTTCATATATGTATTGTTACCCATCAATATATGAGGTGAATTACGAGGCTCAAAAGAAGAGAACATATCCATAGAAGATGCCATATGATGAGATGCCCCTGAATCAAGAAGCCATCTATGAGATTCAAGACTTGTAGAGGCCAAGAGTGCTTGTCCTTTCATCTTGTGTAGCCTAGAAGTAGATCCTGTGTCCTGTGACTTAGATGAAGATGATGGAGTTGCCGATTGAGATGCAGAAGAAGAAGTAGCAGACACTGATGAGGGAAACTTAATGTTATTCTTTTGAAGAAGGTGTGTGAGTTCATCAATCTTCTTATTATAACATCTATGCTCATCATGTCCTAATCTTTTACAATATGCACATTTTGACTTCTTCTTTTTAGATGATTCCTCTTTAGAAGAGGATGTAGACTCAGGAGTGCTATGTGAAGGAGGATCTTTATCTTGCCCATTAGACTTGGGTGCCTTGTTCTACTTCTTACCTATGCCACTTGAATCCTTTGTCTCCTTTGCAACAAGAGCATGAGATCTGGAAGACTTCAATGTGCCCATGTGTACCAACTTTGCTTGTTTCCTTGTGAGTTGAGCTGCAAATTCATCAAGAGAAGGCATTTTGTATGTAGTGCCAAGAGCATCCATTGTAGCATAGAAAGTAGAAACAAACACTGAATAATCAGGACCAAGCTTAGCAAGAATGGAAAGTATCAATTGTTCATCCTCTTTAGTGACCCCACAATTAGATAACTGCAATCTAAGAGAATTGAGCTTAGAGAAAAAGTCTTGGACATTGTCAAAATCTAAAGGATTAAGACCCATTAATTCATTCTCCAACTTAAATTTCCTCATCTTATCTGGCTTACCAAAGAGACTCTCTAAAGTATTCCAAGCTTCATTAGGATGAGTGCAAGATGCAACATGATATCTAAGATCTGGAGAAATGGACAACTTTAAAGTACCAAGAGCTTCATCCCTTCTATCAAGCCATTTTCTTTTCTCTTTTGCTCCTGTAGGTTCTGGATCTTGACCAAATGTGATTTGTTGTAACTTTGATTTTAACAATAACAACTCCATTTGAGATTTCCACTCATGATAGTTATATGGAGTTAGAAGTACAACTTTGTCAAATCCATGATACAATGAGATATTACAAGAGGAGAACAACAAATTTCCCTCACAATACAAGAAATCAACCCCTTTGTCCCAACAAGATTTGCACTTTTTTTTTTTTGCAAATTTACAAGAAGGAATCCCAAACTATCAAATCAGCTACAAACTAAAAATATGAAAATCTGGAAACAAATCTGCAAAAATTGCATGAGTAGATCTGAAGTGCTCCTAAATACCTTTCTGATGCCGCAAATTTGGTGAAAATTGGAGATCGGAGCACAAAGATATTAGCTCGGAGGTAGAAAATGTTGATCTGGCTTCAACCTGAAAAAAGAGGCACAAAATTGCAAAATCTGTGCAAAATATATGCACCACTGAAAAATTCAGACTTCCAGCTTTCCATCGATATTTCGTTTCTGAAATTTGGCTTCCGTATGCAAAAGTTATGAAAAAATGAAAAAAAGGCCTATAAGAAAGCACTTGGGGGAAAAATTACTAGTCTACAAAAGACTAAACTGGTGCAAAAATGGAGCACCCGGGGGCTGAAATACGGTCATCCATTTGACCTCAGGCATAAATAGTGCAAAAAATACCGTTGGGCAATTTACACATAGGTCGGCTAAACTTTATCTACCACTTTACAAGCTTGAATAAAACCGACGGTCTTAAATACACACAAAAGGTCATTCAAAACAATTAACCCGGCCGTTGGAAAAGCTTATTCAAAACATGATAGAAAAAAGATGCATATATATCAGGAAACCGAACAATGTACCCGCTGATGGATAGATGACATAGAAGTACCGGCCGATGTGACACGCCTTTGACCTCAATACGCCGATGGAAGACTTGACCGATCCCACATAAATGAACTTGTGCTAGAAAGCCTGACTGATCGTACCAGTAACATGAAGAGAATGCGGGCAATCTGACTGCAGAGGATAGTCGGTAGAGAAGGATGGCGTCAAGGTGGCACTTCGTACCCGCAGACTAATGTCCACCCGCTATACAATACCGACACAGATCTGCAGATGGATGTTCATTGTCGGCTGATAAATGATGATGCTACGAGCACAATAAAGGATCCTCGAACTTATACTTTCACCGCGACCCAAGCACAATGACTTGCTAGAGATGCTGTGGATGCCGATCAAATGAAGATGGGATGGGCTAGTGACAATGGAGGATCAGATTGTACGCTGATGTGGAGTGTACCACCAATGCCGACAAGGCTTAGCCGAGCGTACCCTAATATGATCTGCGAATGGGAAATGCCGACAGATGCTAGGTACGACCCTGATGCAGAGAGGAGAATATTCTGCAGAGGATGCCGACGGGATTTTTATAAATCCCCAAAATATATTCAATAAACTATTAGCCCGAAATTAAAATATTTTGCCCCAAAATATTTGCATGAATATACCACAGAAAATATTTTTCTAAATATTTTTTTGTGAAAATAGGAAAGATTGTACCGCAGAAAAGGTTGCTACAGCAAAAAAAAAAATTTGCCTCAAAAACAACTTTACCCAATATAAGCGAATTTATAGTCAAAATTCGTCTGCGGAAGCTTCTGAATTCAACCGTGAGGTTATTGAAACCCCAATCTGCATCCAGCAAAAATATTCAAGCCAAAATATCACCCTCAGATCTGGGAAGGAATCTGCAACACCTTGAGAGCTTTGATACCATGTAGGAGTTGATGGTGACTCCTCAACACCCCCAAGATCAGTTGCGACCAAAACCACTTCCACAAGAGTGAGAATAGCAAGAAAGCTTGCTTCACAATGCAAGATTGATTGATTGCTTGATCAGCTTGAATACAAATGTACAAGAGATGCCTTGCTTATATGGGCAAGGTTGAGAGATAGGAATGAACATGATGTTGACAAATGTCATGATCTTATGACATGAGACAACCAACAACCTAATCACCTAGGAAATGACGCATCCTAGCTAGATAAGATAAGTTCTAGAAAAGCCAACTAGACTTCTAGAAGGAATCTTTTACCTAAGTAAACTTAATCATGTGAATATGTCCCCTAATTTACCTAGTGAATGAATAAGCTAGGTACAAGACAATTATTCACACCAACACAAATGGGTATCCAAAAATGCAGAAAACCAAAATCAGGCCTAGAAGTGGGACTCATTCACCACCCATGGAGAATGATTCCACTTTTGAATTTCTAAATATTCAAAGGTGGAAACAAGAGCCTTCGGTCTACACTTTCTGCTTCTCCAGGTGTCTAGTTCTGAAACTGTTAAATTTGAGCTTGAAAGTGACTTTTTGTGGGTATTTTGACTTATCCAATGAAGAGATGACTTGAAGAACTTTGCAATGCAATCTTCAATAACTTCCAAGCCTCCAAGATTCCTAAATCTACAAACACACAAGAAAAGAGAGAAAAATGTTGAATGTTAGGGCATGGGGGTTTGCCTTGGTCACACCCCTTTTAGGTAATTAAACCAAAATGATGAAAGAATGTAATGAAACTTACAATAATGGTGTTATTACCTTGCCATGATGATTGATCTTGAATGTCTACAAAAAAACCTAAAAAATTTTCCCATGAATGTCTTTGGAAGCTATCTTGAGGACTTGCAATGATGAAACTCTAACTTGGTTGACTTGAAAAAGAACATAAATGATGAATGAGTTATGAAATGAGTTAAGAGATGTAAATTAGGGTTTAGAGACTTGATTTTATATGCAGTTCTCCTAATTTTCCCATAAATTAAATCCCCAAGGCTGACATGAAGAAAAATTAAACTTAAAACCTAATTTTTCCCACTCAAAAGTCAAAATTGACCCAAATGGGACTCATTTGCCACCTTGGGTGAATCAGTCCCACCTGGCAGGGACTCATTCACCACAGATGGTGAATTAGTCCTAGAGGGGTCCATTTAATAACTAGGATGCTAGGAAGTAAGAAAATAAAAGGTTTATATGATGACTTTGTCAGACATTTCATCAAATTATGCCTCGAGATTCACAATATGGGGTAATAGGGGCCTATTAGTAATGATGTGAAGGTCAATTAGGGCTTGGGACATAGAATTCAATGTGAAAATGTGATTAGATACACTTTACAACACCAAAGTGAGGTCCACTTAGCCTAGGAAGGCACAACATCCAATGTGAATGTGTAGGACACATTACAACACTAGATTAGAATTAAGTTTATTTTATAAGCCTTCTAGATTAGTGTGATAATGTTGTTAAACACATTTTATAATGTTGAATTAAGGGAAGATGGGTTCATTAAGTCTAGAGAGGCATGAAAGTCTTTTACAACACTTTACAACACCTTTACAAAACATCATTAAATCAATTTGAAAGGGTTCAAGACCTAGTGTGGATGAGTAAAACACCTCTCAACACTAAATCAAGGCCCTATTAAGTCCAATTTATTATCAATTATTCCCCAAATCAAGCAAGTTGCCTTTTTTCTAAAGTACATTTTCTCTTTTCTCTATATCAAAAAATTATTAGGATCAATTTTAGGGTATTTATGATTTTTTTTTTCACAAATATTGAAAATTTGTAAATGAATTGTCTAAATCCACATCTTGAAATTTTTGTTTCGACATAGATAATGTTTTTGATTAAGAAAGAAGGGTTAAAGGGCACTCACCCTATACATTAGTGTGAAACAATCCTAATAGCTAGCAGAACAAATAAACCTCAAAAATAGAATAGGATCCTAGCTAACAGAAAAAGCCCAAAGGCCACCCTCAAAGATGCAACCAGCAGCAGCCCAACCATAGCAAGCTACCAAGTTGTAGCCAGCAACAGAAACCACCCCAAGGGTGGACAAAACTATCCAATCATCAAAACCATTACATACAAGTTTTAATGAGACCTAAAACCTAAACAACAATCAAGGAAGGCCTCGCGTCCAACAAAATAGGCCAACAGGCCACCCACAAAGCAGTAACAAAAGTTGTAGATAGAAACATCAACCCATTATTAATAGCCACGCCACTAAGCTTATCCACACACCCAAAAACAACTAGCTTGCAACCACCTGTTGCTTAGAGAACCAAAATTTAGAGCCATGAATAGCATTGAAATTGAAGTTTAGAAAAGAGCCCCCACCAACCAAATTTCCTCTCCACCCCTATAGGAGAAGTCACTAAGGATACCCTATCCACAGCAGAAAGGACTCACCAATAAACCCATCCTCCACTTCCATATGAGTGGCCTCCATCTCAATTGAAGCTACAAGGGGGAAAACTTGTTGAAGAAGCAAGAGAAACCTACTGCACTCATAGAAGTCGGCTCCACCTTGACATGAGAGGTCTCCACCTCCATAGGAGACACAATCTGCAAAGTTAGTACTTAAGAAATAAAACACTCCTACATAGAGAGTAAACTTAGCAACCATGGTGAAAGGAAGTCCATGGGTCTTCGGGATGAAAAAGTAGCATAGCCAAACCAAAAATGAAATGCACCAAGCTAGGGAGTTCACAACACCTTCAAAGAATCTTGAAGGCACTAGAGTGGTAGAATAGATTTTTCAAAGCAACAACCACCGCCTCAAACAAGGTAGTCTAGAAAGTTGCAAAACCCCAAACCTCTAGAGGCAGAAAAGTAGAGCAATGAACATAACCACTATAGAAGGTATCACCCTCGAGCAAACCATTCTTGATGGTTTTAGAGGCATAGCCCCCTCTACCATCGAAAAGACGTAAAAAAAAACCATTATCACCACATAGACAGTGATAGTGAACAATACAAAAAAATTATAGAAAGTAGGATACCTCCAATGGAACCCAAGCCTTGAAGGAAAAAAGGTGAGAAGACAAAGAGACTAACAACAGTCCTCTGAAACAAGCATACTGAGACCAAAATAAATTCTACCAATGTATCTTTAAAACCCACATAGTCAAGCTTGTTTGGCTCTAAGACACCAAAATCGAAGAACCAAACCCTAGTTGCAAACAAAGGAGTGTAGAGAGAGATAGTGTTGAATTTAATGAAAGTAGAATAAATGAAAGAAAAATATTTCAGAAAATAAAATGAATTTGCAAGAACACACACAAAAAAGAACACAAGATTCTTAGTGGTTCATCTTGAAGAATACATCCACTTTCAAAGGGGAATCTCTTTTATTCAATCTTAATACAATACAATATTCAAGCAACAATAGCTTTTATAATTCAGTCTCATCTCCAAAATGGAAAAATCCACCAAAACTATCAACTTCTAAATTTGGAAATACATGCCAAAAAGAAGTCATTTACAAAAGGAATTTTTTTTTAGTGTGAGATTAACAATCATTATAATTAGAAAGAATATTTGGGCTTCACTGAACCCAACAATCTCCCACTTGAAGACCAAATATTGCTGGAAAACCATTACAAAGGTTGAGGATTGGGCTGCAATAATTTAAGTGTTATACAAACAATCTCCCACTTGCAATCCAATCCAAGTTGCTGCAAGACTTGCACATAGATATCCCCCACTCCAAGCTTATTGTTATTTAATGACAATACCATGTAACCAATCCATAATTACACCCAGTTCATCATGGTGACCATATTTTGAATCATCCTACACATCATGACTCCTATCACAAAAAACATCATGAAATCCATCTTCTAGTATTGCAGTACTTCATCAACAATTGAGCCTTCACTGCCACTGTCCTAAATTGAGGAGTTCTATTTTGAGGAGTTCTTCCCATTCCTCCTCCAACAACCATTTGGATGTCATCCATTGAACATTGGTCCCCAACATTGAAGAGATAATTCCAAGTCAGAAGAACAATCCCTAACTACGAAGAATTTTGTACATCTTTCCTTAACCCATATACGAAATAAAGGACTCTCTTTTTTAGTAGAATTTTTTTCTCTACAAAGAAAAAAACAAGATGAATGGCCCAGCCAAAAACAAGTCTTCCATAGAAAAGAACAAGCACTAGGAAGCACCATTTCTAGAGATGCATATCCCACACAGTCTTCCTTCTAAAATGTTCAACTGTTATGTTGCAAATAAAGGCACCCAATATTACAAAAAAGCTAAGCCACTGAAAGAGGCTAAGGAAACACCATTTGGTACGCTTAAATTCATCTGGAAGATTGTAGTCCTTAAAGGGATCGTCATCTTCCTCTTCACTCAGCTTCTCCAACATACCAGGATTTTTCCCAATGATGCCCGACTTGAGTTGGTTCCATCTAACTCTGGGTCAAAAGTGTTTACCCCTCTAATAAAAAAAGTATCATGTTAAAAATGAATCAATCTATACATATCACAAAAATAACAATAATCTTAAATATAACCCATACTCTAACCATGATAGAATGAAGTAGTCCCCACCCCTAACCATATCCCTGGATTGTAAACCTAATTGAGCTTAATTAGATTATAACTTTCGATTTTCAATCTTCAAATGTATTCCTATATTGTATATTAAAATTATATTATATTTTTTATATTATATTTAAATTAATTTATATTTTATTATAATTATATTAATATTTATTATTCACTTAATTTTAACTGACTATTTACTACAAACTTAAGGTGGATCTTAAAGCTAAATCCTCATTAAAACCCCAAATTAAGTTGTAACATTACCTATCTAATTGTAATCTTATATTATATTTTATGATATTAAATATTTATATTATTTAATATATTATATTATATTAATATTTATTAAATATAATATATTAAATAATATAAATATTTAATTATATTTCTTTAATATGAATCATCCTCCTATCTCTAAATTGTAATAATAGCATGCAGTTCCTCCAACCTATCATCATGTACCTCCTCCCTTTCCCATGTAATAGGTGTACCTTCTAGGTGTTAAATGGTTCCATCTTGGTCTCCTTATTGATGCATTTCTATCCTTCCACATAAATCTATATAGTATCAAAATATAGGTAATTTTATGGTTATTGAATCTCTCTTAATTGCTAAAGAATCCATTATGATTGGGGATGGGTGGATTATTATATAGGATCACATCTTAAAATCCTATAGAGATCATGTGGTGTGTGTTCTTAAGCCATATATTTTATACAAACCCTCTTTCCTTGTATTATAACTCTCCTATATAATAGACTTTATACTAGATTTAAATTTCATATGATATATACCCAAGTGTTTCAATTGCAATTGCTATAATTATACTTTTATGGTATTCTATATACTCATAATAGTTTTCATAAATCTACCAAATAGACCCATTCTTGACATTGAACCTACATAATTTTAGGTATCTCCAATGAAAGAAGTTACCCATATCACTCACTTGTGCTCTCCTATCTTGTGGATATAATAGAATAAAGTTTTCTTCCATTGATTTAGATCCCTATTGATCATGTCTAAGTGTCATAGAGAGTGATCATCCACTCATCATAAACTTGTAGAAACCAAAAGGTTTTATATTATGTGTTCAAATAAGTGAAAACATTACAAAAAGCTCTATTGGATGGTGACAATAGAGGGTTTTTAAAGGCAACCAAATTTCATTTGGGTCCCTAAAGACAAAATTCAAATAAAGCTTTAGTGTTGAGGGTTTAGATTTTCACAGTTTAGGGTCAGGGTTTATGAAGCTTAGATTGAAGTTTGGGTGGCCCTTAGCACAATTTAGAACTTACAGATTAAGTGCCAGTGGAATCGTTTATTAGCACTTGTTATGAATTGCTAACTAAATTTGCAAACAACATCAAGACCAACATGAGTTTTAATTATTCTTTAACACTTGTTTTCTAATCTAATTATAATTTAACATTGAGAGCTAAAGTTTAATATATATGGTTTTCAATACAAACAAATGAAATTTAAAACATTTAAGCAATGAAAATGAATTTTCTTGAGCTAAAAATTACCTAGTTTTATAAATCAAAATGATTTGTTCAATCTAAATTTAGGGTTTTGGAAAAAAAAATTGTTTTAATTCAATTTAGGGTTTCAATTTCTAAGAAATTAGGGTTTTTAATGCATTTTTTTCGTTTCATTTCAATCTAGGGTTTTAATTCTTTTTAAGTTTAGTTTGAATTCAGGGTTTCAAAACTTGAGTTAGGGTTTCTAAATTGCAATTTTTTTTTATTTCATTTTGATTTCCTAAGGTTTTGAAATAGTTTTTTTGTTTCATTTCAATTAGGGTTTTCAAATTCAATTTTTTTGCTTTAATCAAACAATTTAGGTTTCAAAAGCTAAATTTTGTTTGTAAAACACAATTCAAGGTTCATTTTTCCATTTGTATTAAAAAATATTTAGGTTTCATTTCATTTTTTGATCTATTTCTACAATTACTCATTTCTACTATAATAGGAAAAAAAATCTCAAAATGTGAAATAAATTAAAAAAACATGTTAAATTCACTTATTTTCTTCACAATTTCAATTAAAAATAGAAAAATGCTAAAAAATGGGACATAGGCGGGTACCTGTAGCTGATTGTTGGGGTCGTTGTCGCCAGTACTTAGGGCCCCATATGCTATGCAGTGAACTCTATTTATTTTTAAAAAATAAATAGCAATATAAAACAAGACCCCGATTTCTACAAAACGGGACCCCGATTTCTACAAAACGGGACCCCGATTTCTACAAAACGGGACCCCGATTTCTACAAAACGGGACCCCGATTTCTACAAAACGGGACCCTGATTTCTACAAAACGGGATCTCATTTCGTAGTAATCAGGATTCTATTTCATGGCAATCAGGATCATGTTCCTTTTTCATTGGTTCGGGATCCTAATTTTTAAAAAGTGGGATCCCATTCCGTGTCAAGCTCGGGATCCCAAAGCTGTACGGGATCCCGATTTTTAAAAATCGAGATCCCATTTTCTCAAAGATGATTTCAATTTTTTGGTTAAGGAGAAAAATTCCACATTTTGTGGACTCAATTTTGTGCACTTACCCACAGAGGTAATCAATTATGTATTCCAAGAAGTTCAATGAGGTTGAATCTAATCAAAGAAAAACATAGTGGTGGACTTGCGAGGCATTTTGGCATGGATAAGACATTGGCACTTGCAGGTGATAATTATTATTGGCCTCAAATGCAGCAAGAGGTGAGAAAGTATGTGCAAAATTGTGGGATTTGTCAAGTAGCAAAAGGAGTGAGTCAAAACACAGGTTTATATCAGCCACTACCTATTCCAGAGAGGCCATAGGAGGACATAAGTATGGATTTTGTGCTTGGTTTACCAAGGAAACAAAGAGGGAATGATTCCATATTTGTTGTGGTTGATAGGTTTTCTAAAATGGCACACTTTATTCCTTGTCATAAAACTAATGATGCAGTGAAAGTTGCAGATTTATTTTTCAAGGAGGTAGTGAGACTTCATGAGCTCCCAAGGAGCATTGTTTCTGACAGGGATACAAAGTTTGTGGACTATTTTTGGAGGACTTTGTGGAAGAATATCAATATTGATTTGAATTTTTTCTCATCCTACCACCCTCAAATAGATGGTCAAACAGAAGTGGTGAATAGGAGTTTGAGAAATTTTCTAAGGTGTTTAGTTGGAGACAAACCACAGGCTTGGGATTTGGTCATACCTCAAGCGGAGTTTGCCTATAACAACTCAGTCAATAGAAGCACAAGTAAATCTCCTTTTCAAATTGTTTATGGCAGCAACCCCATAGGTGTTTCAAATTTAAATAAGATTGACAAAAGTGTGAAGAAGAGTGTAGATGTAGAGGACTTTGCATAACATATGAAAGGCTTGCACGAAGAAGTGAGAAAACATATCAACAAAATGAACATTGCATACAAGGAAAGTGTTGATAAGAAGAGGAGGCATAAGGAGTTTCAGATTGGGGATGATGTGATGGTGCACTTGAAGAAGGAGAGATTTCCAGTTGGCACTTACAACAAGCTAAAAATGAAGAAGGTTGGACCGTGCAAGGTGCTGAAAAGACATGACTCTGGTAATGCCTATGAAGTTCAATTGTCTAGTGAGCTTAATATTTCTCCAATTTTTAATGTTGTTGATCTAACCATGTTCTATGAGAGT